>JAUTXX010018151.1:0-18804 GCA_032273605.1 Panulirus laevicauda
TCTCTCTCTCTCTCTCTCTCTCTCTCTCTCTCTCTCTCTCTCTCTCTCTCTCTCTCTCTCTCTCTCTCTCCAGGAGGTAGAATAGGCAGCACAGGATCGCCAGGCTAGGTCAACGCACGAGAACGTTCTACGCTAAAAAAAAAAAAGCCTGTATAGTCATATATTGAAAGCGGAACTATTTGATTAAAGCAGTTGTTCACTTTGACATCTGAATCCAATGTGCATCAGTATCAAAGTATTTCTTTTCATTATTTTTGATTGTTTTTCAACGTACACAACTCCTGCAGTGGATAGGAAAGCAACAAATATAAATACGAATTTGGTTCCCTTGTAAATCATGATACGACAGTTACAAACAGCATTCCATTTCCATGGATCATGAACGAGTCAGGAAACGGCCGGATTTAACGGTATAAACACAGTGAGGTAAAATATGATATCCGCATTATATATTCCTTTTCATATACTGTTTTCTCCTCTTCTGAGAATCTAATTGTAAAAGTTGATGTGGTAATGAGAAGATACATTAATTCTGATCTCCTGTCCTTCCCTTCATGCAGATGGTGCCGAAAGTCATAGTGAGATTATCAAAATATGTGTACGTCGCTAGGGGTCTTCTGGAGACCATCAGCGATAACAGTGTAATGGCCAGAAGGTTTACAGAGGGACGCCTTTTACTTAACAAATGCCAAAAGTGACGCGAAGAGATCACTGCATCTTTGGAGAACACTAGTCAGGTAGATATGCCAAGTTTATACAACTGTCTTAGTCTGCCAGCCAGTGCTCATGCTACAAGGCAAATACGACAGTAACCATCCTTCACGAGCTACCCTTCAGAGGAGTGTATAATACAGTATCATTCTGCCATTTGTGGTTCTCTACTGCAGTATCTCCCCTACATCTAATGTGATCAGTACTGCACCTACATTTCTACAGATTTATCCCTCTAAGGTGGTGGATACTTTAGTATCTGTCCTAAGCCTATCGTGGTCAGTAATACGATTACACTTTAGTTTTACTGACCATCTATCGTAACAGATACTTTAGTGGCTCCGTATGTCTAATGTGGTCAACAGTACTGTTACATGCCAAAAGAACTGGCTATCTAATATGGTAAATAGTACAGCTGTCCTTTACCTGTGGTTCCCGAACATGCTCAATACGACAGTAAAATCATTAAAAGTAGCGATCACCCCCTGTGGTAAATATTACAGTATCGTCCCTCGCTAGTGACCTTCCAGTGTGATAAACACCACAGCAGTGTCTCTTACCAGTGGTCCTCCAGTTTGGTCAATACTGCAACAATGTCCCTCTCTAGTGGTCCTCCAGTGAGGTGATGATACACAAGTTTCCCACGCTAGTGGCTTCCAAGTTTGAGAAGCACCTAGACATTGTCATGCTGCTGAACGTTATTTGAGGTAATCCCTGGCGACGGCCACAGCCATCCTCCACGGCCTTTGCCTGGCCAGCGTCACCAACCAAAGACGCCCTCGATGGCCACGGCCACAATCATGGACACAAACATGGATAAGACCACGGGCCACGATCACAGATATATATAGACACTGTCACGACCTCCAACCAGATACATCACCAGAATTGTTATGCTGCCCGTCACCCTTCACTTCCCTCCCATCCCTGCTCTCTGTGACTCTTATCGGCTCTCCCTTATATCTCAGCCGTTGTCCACCATCTTCAACTTGTTCTCGCTCTGCTCTCACAGACATTCACCAACACTACTCATCTTTCATGCATTCTTTCCTTTTCTCAGTTTAGTACCTTTGACTGACACAGCTGTTCACCCATACCTGTTTTCTGAAGCTCTTTCTCCCTCTTACCCTTATTAGTTCTCATCATTTCTCACCAGCTCACGTTCGACTCTTCTACTCTAATTTGCTCTCTAATCATCTAACACTATTCCTCTCCTTCCCCAGTCTCACTAAAAGTCATCAGCTCTCCTTGAATTTCAAATCACTCACCCTCACCTGCTCTCACTCAACCTCCACCATTCTCTCACACTCACTTGCTCTCAACCTCCATCGTTCCCTCACCCTCACCTGCTCTCAACCTCCACCACTCCCACACACTATCCTACTCTCCCTCAACCTCCACCACTCCCTCAACCTCACCTGCTCTCCCTCAACCTCCACCACTCCCTCACCTCTCACTTGCTCTAACTCAACCTCCACCACTCCCTCACTCTCGCCTGGTCTCATTGACCCTCACCCTCTCATCCTAACCTTCACACTTTCTCCGACAAAGATCTTTACTTTTATCTGCAATCTTTTTTTTGAGAAACAAATAGAATGGCAAAAAAAAGAGTCATTCGTACCTCGCACGAATTTCAATATCTGTATTTTTTTCAGTTTCTTGGCTTTGATCCATGTTTCTCATTTTTTCTTACATTCACACATTTTCAGCTTTCCGTTTTCTGATTTGTTTCTGGTATCTTTATATTACATCTTAACTGTTACATTATATCTTTAATTCTGTGAAAAAATTATTAATTTTTCATCTCTAGACCCTGTGGTTCATCCTCTAGATGGTAGATAAAGCAGTGCTGACTCCATTTACTACATCTTTTTCAGGCTCTTCACAATTTGACTCGTCTTGCACCTGAGTATATGAGTAATACTGTTTTGCCACAGCTTCTGGTTCATGCCACTGGAAGCATTCTGTATACAAGACATGGCTCAATACTGGCCTTGGCATATGTAACATATGCTCTTTCAGTAGTAGCTGCCGAAGAAGACAAATCTCTGCAAGATATGATGGGTATGTAGATAATGTATTAAAACTAGTAGTTGAGGACTGAGAAAGATATGCTTTTCAGAAATGCCTAGAAGAGTGTATGGATGTGATATAATATCTGTGAAGATCTTATGGCCATATAAGGCTTACACTCGATAAAAGCTTTGTAAAAAGAGATCTATTAAAGCATAGTAAAAGTTGTGAAAGGAGGTAGAAGGGACAAGTGTGAGGAGTAAAATGTAAAGATTAAGTATTTCAGATGAAGAGTAAGAGAGTAAATGTTGATTTGATGTAGAGAGAATGGTGAAGAAGCAATCAAGTACAGCGGTAGTGCGAGATGCCTTGATCTCAGGTATGCTAGGTCTGTAATGAGGCAGTGTATCCATGATCTGCACTCTGTTAATGGGGACAGAATTAGTTGATGATACATGTAAGTGCTTTAAAAGGATGTTTAGAGTTCTGCTTTCATATCTGGGGTGGTTTTTAGCTCTGCATCTATACTTGACAGAGTTTAGTCAAAAGTGGTCTGACTTATAAACTCTCCAAGACTGACTTCAAAACTTTACGCTCTTGCCCTATGCCACAATGTTGGTTCACTTTCCCTCTTGTATAGGTATTACTTTGGTTTTTAATTCTAGAGCTGGCTGCTTGTGTGCCTGCACCACTAGCTGGACCATGCAATACTTTATATTTGCATTGTGAGTATGAAGGGTCTTGGGATATGTTGAAACAGTATTTGTAGAGATGGCGATGTTCAGAGCACAAGTGTGACTCCTGTATGCCTGGGGAGTTTGGTTTCTGAAGGTTGTATGTCTGGTGAGTTGGAGTTAGGACAGAGTAGGGAGGTCAGTTGTTAGGTCTTACTGGGTTATTTCACTGTATATTTGTTCTTTGTTTTATATTTGTTGGGGTAGTGGGGATATGAGGAGAGGTTACAGAGGTGAGGCAGGGGTAAGCTTTTTATTTCTAGTTCCATGTTGGTGTTAGGCTCTGGTTTCAGTACATTTTACCTGACAATTAGATAGTAGATTTGTGCAAGTGATGCTGTTGTTCTTTTGTTCCTAATGCTACCTTGACAACTCAGGAGAAGCACTTTAGTGTCATAAAAAATACATTGGTTTAATCCCACATCTCATGTTTACTCCCATTCATATGATCCTGTTGCTGCTCATCTTTACTGCACTGAATAGGAAAGGATATATTAGATGGCATTGCTAAGATTGTGCCAACACTGGAAGAAAGGAAGCTCTTCCGTGGTATAGGAGGAGAGTACATGAAGCAGGCAACATCGGTGATGATAGAGAAATGTTCACTGGCTGCTCTCCCTTTTCATGGCCAGGAGGTTCTTGGTAAGGGGCCTTTAAATGTAATTTAAGTTTTTCTAAACAGGTGCTTGTATTGTTGATACGGTTCTTTGTCATACCAACTCTTAATAAATGAGCTTTATTTAATTCAGTATTTCTAGATTGGCTTTAGTCATTATCAGTTATTTTTCAGAGCATTGGTATCATCTTTTAGAAGAATGCATTGTGTATGTTGATGAAAATATCCGTGCTGCTGCCTTGGAGGCTTTGCCCCCATTTTGGACCACATATTTTGAACCTACATCCGAAGAGAAACTGGAATGGAGAGATGATCTGATAACAAGATATACCAAGGCCCTTAATACTGATAAGGAGATACAGAGATTGGGATATGCAGCTGCTCTTGGTAGGAATTCCTCTCCTTTCTTTGTTATTTGTTACTAGCATTGAAGATGTCTGAGTGATTCCCAAAGGTATAGAAATATGAAGAGCATTAATGGATTTCCATTAATTTATTATGTATATTAAGGTTTGTAGTGGGTTTGACAATTTTTAATGTCCCAGTAAAAAATAGAATAAAACCAAAAAAGGTTTGTAGAACACATGAGGCATGATGATGCTCTTTAGGCCATATCTCACAAAATTTCAAGGCAGTTGGTGTGAAAAAGCATAAGAGACTAACCGATGGTAATGTCAATAGACAGTAAAGAATATGGCCTGCAGGTCATGATTAATTTTTGCAGTGACATTGATGGTTAGTATATTTGTGTAATTTTGGATGTAAGGTATCTGTGTTATTATGATTAAGATAGGTGTCATTTTGAAGTGCCATTATTATAGTTTAGATTTGTGGAGCACATTTGAGTCATGTGTTTCACTAATACCTTTATATGGGCATATTTGCACAGTTATGCATTCACTCGAACATTTCTCTGTCACTTGATACACTGTGTACTTTACCTAAACACTGTATGTTTATGTATATAATACAAAACAACAGAAAATATGCTAGTCAGACTTCTTTATCAACAGCTGAATGGCCTTTCACTTGGAAATGCCAAAGCAAAATGGTATTGAGAGCAGGACAGAACATGCCAGATAAGATTGCATGGGTACCAGATATTAAAACATTCATTTTCATTACGATATTTTGGAAATTAGGAAAACAAGCACCATCCAAATAATAAAGATTTCTTTTTATTCTACCCATATTTGTTGGTATAACAAAAAATATAGCATTCTGACAAGGACTCATTTATATAAATGAGGAATGGAATTATTTCCTTCTGCATCTGTTGTCCACAGCCTACTACTGTACATATTAAGCTTTTGAAATTTTTGTGTTCAATTGATGAAGCTGTGCATGAACCAGTGTAGAAAACAAGCCTCTTTGTGCTTTCAGTTCTGTAATTGTATTATGATAGATAGAAGTACTTGAGCAGGTCATTACCTTTAGAAATTTGATACTTTTCAGGTTGCCTCACACATTCCTTAGTTGTTGGTAAATTTGACACAGTGGTAGAAGCTTTAATTGGTGTGACAGAAATCACACCTGGGACAGCAAATTGGGCACAAACAAGGAAAGAAGCAATCAGTGCAATCCTGAGACTGGTACAGACTGTTGGCATTAGAAAAGATGGAAAAGGTAAGTCAAGTTGGTAGCATTTCTTTTCAAAACGCACACAGGTTGTGGGAACTAGTCAACCTCACTTGTCACTGACATTTGAATGGCTCTTCAGATGAAAACCAGATTTTGAAAACAAAGCAATTGCCAGCAAATGACCAGGACAAATTGTTAAGTAACCTTAAACCATATTACAAATCATCAATGCAGGGATCCTAAATTTGCCAAAAGACACAGAACAGCCCCTTCAGACCCTCTGATAATACACCTTGTACTAATTGAACTAAAGTTGTCAATGACGTGTTAAGAGTTTACTTATTCTTTTATACGAGTTTGTTTTGTAAGTTTTATTGTTTAACTGTTTTACGTTAGTGTATTGCTGGTTTATCAAAATATTCCAGTTCATTGCTAATCAGATGAAGGTTTGCAGCTTGTGACCAAGTATGTGAGACCAATCTGATAAGCATCTACCAAGCTCTCCTGAGAGGCCTAGACGACTATACAATGGACCGTAGGGGTGACATTGGGGCTTGGGTGAGAGAGGCAGCAATATTGTCTCTGCAGGTGAGCTAATTCTCTGTCTTCAGTGGGTATGCAGAAGTCTTTTCATTTACTGTCAGGATTCACATTGGGTACTTTTCACATGCAAATGTGGATTTATGAGGTAATCAAAGCATTGAGGGCAGATTTTATGGGCATTCTTCAACTTTGAGAATTCTTACAAGTGATCAGGTCACCATCCCTTGGGGGTTTATGCTGCCACATTCTTAATGCAAGACTCAGCATATGGTTTGAAAAGTTTTATGAACAGTTCTATAGATAAAGCTTTTAACCTATATGTTCTTTCTTCATTGTTTTACAAGAATGACATTTTAAGCTTACTGTTTGGATTTGAGTAGTTAAGAGTCCATTGTAAAACTTTTCTTCTGTTTATGTGTCAGATTGCACATTCTAAGCTGCTGTTAAATTTCTTTTTTCAAAAAATATAATTTCAGACTTTAACAGTAGCAGTTGTTGCAGAGGATGCCACTTTGTTAACAGAAGAGATCATTGGAGAAATGATGTCTCGTATATGTCAGCAAGCAGTGGAAAGAATTGACAGAACACGAAAAGTAGCTGGAACTGCATTTGCCACTCTTCTTTACAGGTGTGCTGTCTTAATAACCTTTTTTTGTCATTAATATATTGATTTAAATCTTAATTACATCATGTAGAACTGTTCTCTGACATGTATTTGTTGGCCATGATGTTCATGTTACCAGATCTTCTTGTATTGGATTCCAGTTTGATAAAATATTACTAAGTTTCTTGAGTCAAAATTTTAACTGTGAGCTTCTTGTAAGTTGTAGATGAGCTTAGGTATAAAGAATGAAATGCAGTACAGATAATCGTTGGATTGCTAAGTATGAGAGCATAGGGGGGAAAATATTGAATTGCACTTAAAATTTTATTTGGTGAATGGAAAGGATTCAAGCCTTAAGAGTCCAACAGAAACTTGAATAAGGGAATACTTGCCCTAGCTGAATGAATGTCAAACCTTAGTTCATTGGGGATATGATTGTTGCTGACCCAGTAGGGTTGTGGAGGTGATTAACTTTAGTAGAGTTGGAATTAGAACATAGAGTAAATGATAAACATTTGGGGAAAAAAAAAGGAAGCTAAGTTGAAAGGTTTTAAGATGGTATGATAATTTAGAATGTACAGTAGGTAATGATTGGTCAAGAGGATAATTTAATAATCCAGTTAGAGGCATCAGGGCAAGAGGAAGATGGTGGAAGAAAGTATTGGATGTAGTGATATGTTTATGTTTCGTGATATTTGAAGATGGAGATGCCAAAGGAATGATATGTTCTTGTCCCCAGTGGAACCAATTTATGGTTAAAAGTAGAGTAATGAATCAAGACTGTGTCATCTTTTGGTGACCCACCTTGGTATATTGAGTAAGAAAAGAAAAAACATTTATACGAGCATGAAAGTTCATATTTCAAGCGAACACACAAGATTCAGGTTGAGTGTAGGTAAGCTAAGGAGTATGCACCAGATTCACCAAATTTAAACAATCCATATAATTACTTTGTTTGGTGAACAGAATGAAATAGTAAGAAATGCTTATTTTAGTATGGAATTTTGTTTCACTTTAATGCACTGGACACAAAATGAGGATGTGTATATGTGCTCCTGATCTACCTCATAAAAATGGAAACTGGGTTTGAAATGAATAAGTTCTGTTTATGTGTACTACTTTGATATGAAATGTTGTTTCACATTGATTTTTCAGTTCACCAAGACTTCCATATATACCTAACCTGGAGGAATTGGAATGCATTTTCCCAGAAGATACATGTAAGGTGATGAATTGGGCTTCAGAAAAATCAACTTTCCATTTGTTTATTCAGCTTTTGGACTTCCCTGTGTATAGGTCTCGAGTCCTTTTGGGAGTTACATACTCTGCTGGAGGAATTTCTGCAAATCTGGTTAGTTCATCTCTTAGTATTTTTAGTTTTTTGATTACATTTTATTATACAAATTGGTTGGTCTTGGCACAACATTTATTGGAGATTAGTAAGATTGTATTTTAATAAATGACATTTTAAATACTACTTTCCCTTTTCTCACTTTGTGTTTGTGTATGTTCATGCCACATAAAATATTGAATCTTTAAGAAAACAGTGATTTATGGAGGGCAAAGTAATATATAAATTTTGGGTACAAAAGTTAAGTAGATGTATATGAGAAAAGAGAAGGCAAATGAGTCTTTGAAGAAAAATGCAGGACAGTCTAAAGAAAAGTAACAGACTCTCTCAAGTTAAATATGTTTACGAAAGAAGTATGTGTAAAAAAGCATATTAAGCAAATCTGGAAAAATACTAGCAACAAAGGATGAATTGTTTTAATGGTAATGAGAAAGAGGAATAGAAGTGAGAGGAGCACAGTAAGAGGAGGAAGTGAGAGGTGTAGTAAGTTAATATGGAAGCACAGAAAACTGGCCTTATGTTGGTAATGAGTGACTAAATAAAGGCTGTACTTGAACTACTATGCAAAGTCATTATCTCATTTACACACATCCTTTCTCTCATCATGTATAATACATTGAAAACAGAGCCTACCATCCACAATTCAAATGATGAATTTTCAGTATTAGATTTAAGAGGCATCATGGAAATAATATTAACTCAAAGCCCATGAAATACAAGTTCATGTCTACTGCTGGGTAGGATTAGCAGTATGCTATTTTATGTGTTATGCTGTTATTCACCCAGGTTATATCATATATCTTTCTTTCCTGGTAACCATTCATCTTATGAAAAGTAGAACATTTCATACAGGCTCTAATCTCTTTTATCAGATGTCTCAGTATATGTTTATGTGTTATCCCTGGGGATAAGGGAGAAAAAATACTTCCCACGTATTCCCTGCATGTTGTAGAAGACGACTAAAAAGGGTGGGAGCTGGGGGCTGGAAATCCTCCCTTCCGGCTTCTACTTTTCCAAAAGAAGGATCAGAGAAGGGGGCCAGGTGAGGATTTTCCCTCTAAGGCTCAGTCCTCTGTTCTTGATGCAACTGGGGTAAACCATGGAAAGGTCTGTGGGGCTTGGATGTGGATAGGGAGCTGTGGTTTCAGTGCATTACAAATGATGGCTCATGTATTAAGGTGAGTGGGTATGGCCTTTCTTCATGTTCCTTGGTGCTCCACCATTGCTGCAGGAGATGGCAAGGCTGTTTCCTGTGGGGCAGGGTAGTGCCAGGAATAAATGAAGGTGAGCAGGTATGAATATGTACTTGTGTATACGTATATATATGTATATGTACATGTATGTATATATGTGTGCATATGAGTGGATGGGTCTTTCTTCATCCGTTTCCTTGTGATACCTTGGTAACACAGGAAACGGCAATCAGGTATAATAAAATATAAATAATGTATACACATCTCACATACAAGTACTTATACAGTATTATATACTTTACTTTTCTCCTACAGTCACGATATACAAATGAAGCCTTGCACACATACTTGAATGCTCGGGCAGAGAAGATGGATTTTCTTGCATCCTTCTTGGAAACCTTACTGCAGTTGTTTGCTGCTCACCAGAAAGTGGACCGAATTACATTACCCCTAATCAGGACAATAGGGGACTTGTTAAGTTCTTCAGCCATCCTTGACTTGGTTTGTATTTAAAGAAAAGTTATTCTTGGAGGTTTAATTTCTTGTTCTATATGTCTACCTATAACTCTGATGCCACAGTTGTTATATTGAAGTAGTAACTCTGGTAACATGGGAAGCACACCACCATTTTGTCATTGTTAGCACTGGAGGTGGCTAAATATGTAAACAAGGCTACTACTTCAGTAGTCCAGTTGTTTATTGTATGCCACAACTGACTCATGTTTCCAAGGATGCTTCTTTCATTTCTACCTCTCAAGGAAGTCTTGCTCTTTTCACTCTGACTTATTCTTGAAGCTCTTGTGGATATAAAATGAAACATTTATAGTTTGTATTGAGACCCGTACAGGTTCTCAATAAACACCTGTAAGAAAATTAAGCCCTTAGGAACAAACCAAACTTGCATGAAAGAAATTAGTTACCACCCCTGAACACTTTGTATAGGACTCCTGCATTATCCTCCACACAAGTTGGGAAATGATGGACTCCTTAAGAGTAAAAAAGTCTTCTGTGAGACTTTACTCATTTCCATCCAAATGGAAGGAGTGACAATGGGATTTCCCTATGGCATTTTTGTAGATTTTACATGCATCACACTGAAAACTGCTCAAAACATAGTCACTTAGGAATCACCATTTATTTTCCCTATGTGAGTGGTATCTTTTTGATGTAAGGAGTCTAGAACACACGCAACACCTTCTGAGGGTCAGAAAGGAGAGCTCAAGAGTACTGGGAGTCCCCATCTTAAGAATGGGTTATGCTCCTAGACCCAGTTCATAAGTTAGAAAATATAGAAAAAAAATATTATTTGTATAGAATTAGAATAAATAGCTATACCTGCACTTTGTAATCTAATAAATATTGTAGTCTGAAAATAAATGTAGTTGATAAAACATTATATGAAGCAACGTTTAATGGAAAAAATGCACATTTAAGTTGTTCCAAGGTTAAAGTATAGGTGATCACTTGTATGTCATACCAGGAATTAAATAATATATTCTGGAACTTGATTGTAGGTGAGATATTCATAATGCAGAGAACTTGCACTATTCAAGTTTACACATGAACTTACCATTGAGAACAGAATTCTCTTCATGTTCACATCAGTAGTGAAAATGACATCTTTCCCTCTCAAGTTTAAAGAAAGCCTAATGATGATGGCTAGTGCCTGTGAATGCCCTGACCACTACAAAATCAGCATTATGAGATCGTAAGTTACAGGAGGCTTTATGAACTGCTCAAGCTAGAAGACCCCCACCAAGAACTTTTAGAATATTAGAATAGCATTCAGGTATAAAGATAAGAAAATATTCAGCCAGCTGTTCACATTCTTGATTAGGTCAGATCAAGAAAGTGCTTCTCAGATTTACTCACCACATTTAGGAAGAGGCACAAATAATTAATAGAGAAGGTCTAAAGAAGGACACCAAAGAAGTTATTAAAATTAAAAGAACCAAGTTATAGGGGAATACTAGACGTCTAATCAGAGTTTATACCCATATATCAACTAATCCCAAACGGGAGGTCGAACAGCTGAATTAGCCATAAGCAACATTATTGATATCCAAGATATTTTACAAATTATTCTTTGAATATCTAGTTTTAAAGTAAGAATTGAGTTTTTTTTAATTGGCAGATGAACAGATGTTTTCTCTTTCACCTCTAATCATGCTACCTTTTCTCAAAAAGTAATATACTGTGTGTGTATCTTTTACTGATGATGTACATCACATGAACATCTTGTAAATAGTGTTATTTTTTCTGTTTCACAGATACTTGAACAAGAAGATTCATATACCTCAAGGCTCATAAGTTTACTGAAAAAGGAATGTTATAGATCAACCGACTACCATAAGCTGTCAGCTGTTATTTCTGTTCTTTGTGAATTGCTGAGAATGAACAGTAATGCTACTAAAGCCTGCCTAACTCAACTCTCACTCTTCTTAGGATACCAGGTGACCACTATTCTTTACCATTTATAGGTGGAGCATTTAAGTCACTGATGAAAAAATGCATAGTTCATTCTGGATTTTTACATTGATGATAATAAAGTATGATAATTTTATGCTATTTTGGTAAATTTTTTCCATTGGTGGATTATTGGATTATAATTTGCTCTATACCACACATAGTGGGAGGTATTCATATATATCATACATATAATGTCCAAATTCATTTTCAGTACCCCAAGGTTCGAACTGTAACTGCAACCAGCTTACTGACAGCACTGCAAGATTATAGTGATCAACAGATTGTTCCTGAAGAACATTTGGAGGAAGTTATAAGTATCTTAGAGGAAACAGAGTGGATGGACAACATAGAGGAAGCTCGTAAACAGCGCAATCACATGTGTGAACTTATTGGAATTTCTCCTCCACAACAAAAGAAAAAATAAATTGCATTTAGGAAGAGGAAGGAAGAATAGCTATAATAATATAAACTTTACTGTGCTTCACAAATTGTACATTCCAGATTTTCTCATGTTCCTTACATAAGGCAGTGTTTGTATCAGATCAAGTTCTGTGGTATAGGACACAAGATAGGTAACGAAAGAGGATGAAGTTTGAACATTTTTTGCTTTAATATACATTTTCAAAGCTTAATAATACCTGCGTTGTTATGTGCTTCTAATTATTTGAATCACTTTAGTGCTCTTTGTACTCTGAACTCCATCTCAGGGAGTAGGAAGTCAGATTTTCCCTATTAAGCTACAAACTGAAATGTTAAGAATTTCAACATGATACTCTGAAACCACTAATTGTTAATTGTTGGGTTTTGCTATCAAATCACTATGATGATGTTTTCTATTAATAATATTATTCTCTTAATCTCTCATCTTACCATACAGTGGCTTACATCACAATTAGGTTGGTGTATCTTTTTCTTTCATACCACTTTAGTCATTGTACATTTTCTGTACTATAAACCAAATATAATACAGTATTCTTTGGGTTGGAAGGTATTGGTACAAGCAAAATCTTTAATTTATGCTGGGGCCTTAATACAAAAATAGCGATGAAGTCCATATACCAGAGCTATTGAGATCAAACCAGCCCATCCAAGCCACTAGATCAAACCTAGGTCCCTAGGTTGCAAAAGCTGAGCACTTTACACTCAAGTTCCACTCATCTGCATAATTTTACTTTGTTTTATTGATTGTGCATTGAAAGGCTTGCAACAAAGAGTATTTAGATCATGCAGCTGTTAGTGGATCACATTCTGTCACAATCCTTAGTCAGATAACTTTGGAAAAGTATCTGTACTTGACAGCAGGTGAAGTTTCTTAAGCCAGTCATGGCATAATACCTCTCAACCACTCAGAGCATACCATACATCACAATGCCCTTCTGCAAATCTTAGCTTGACCCTGATCAGCTTGAGTTGTGGCATAGTGTTATACCCCACGTGTTAGTAGGCTTCAACTGCTTTAAGTTACACTGCAAGTAAAAAAGTTACCTTTGGTGACTTTTTTAGAATACTGTCTCCTTAAGGAATTTTTCTTTCTGAAGGAGTATATAATTTCCTTGCTGCTGATTGTTAATAGCTTTGAACCTGCAGGAGCCCCATAAAAGGGGTTCGGGGCTTGAATAACATATCACTGTTTTGATGTAATATACTCTTAAGTGTCTAAAATTTTTCCTCCCTTATTACATGATGTTAACTTTTGATAGATTTTTTTTTTCAATTTTTTTCAATTCACCCATTCTCTGTTGAGTAGTTATGACCATGACTGGACTTCTATGTCAAGCAAAATTGGTATAAGATTGTAAATAAATGTACAAGACAGAACATGATAAAAATGACACATACATAGATGCATTAAAATTATTACTTTGATATTTCCCATGTAAAATTGAAGAGTGAAGCTGCAGAGTGCAACAGGCTGCTGAGCAGAAATAACAAAGAGTATATGTGATTTTGGGCAAGTGAATCTGACTGTCACAATATCAAGCTAACCATCGTTCAGTGCTATATGGTACAATTGTTGAACTGTAAAATGTCATCCATAATTGTTGCCGAGTTTCTTGTGCAACACAACCTCGCATAAAACCACATCACTTTCTGTGCACATCCATTCGGTATCTTTAAAGCTTACCACTACCACTACTTTTCATTACATTCACTCTGTAAAATTGTTAAATGCTACATCACAACTTTCTACACATGCTAACCCTAACCAGAACAGCCTTAAATTTGTGGTAAGAAATTGCAGTCCATGTATTTACAGGTGAGGAGGTCACCAAGGTTAAAATGGATATTAGGCCCTTTATAGCCAGGCAAGTGCAATAAGCTCACCTGAGCCTCTGGTTTGTGGTAGTTGTCTTGCACCTAAGCCCATGGTTTCATTGTTCCTTTGGAGGCATATGACAGAAGCAGATGTAGATTCAGTAGCAGACAGTTAGCTTGGTTAGCATGCCTAGGTTTAGTTGCCACCAACCCATTATTACAGAACACCTTACATCACTCTTTGCTCATTTAATATCTCATTTCTTCATTGGTTTCCAGAGCTGTCACTAAACGAACATCTACACTTTTCCTCACTTAAGTCTTTTCATTTTACTTTCGCAAGACATTTTGATAGCTTAGGTGTTTGTGGGCAACAACACTTACAGTAACCATGGTCTTTACCTTGACTTTCTTAAGTATATCATAGTTTCCATTATCATAATAATTTCACCAAGCTCTAATGATACTTATAAATTATCAGTCTAACCAAACTCATCAGCAAGGTCTGTGGCTTCAACATGACAAAGTGTGCCTCCTCACAGGTAGAGGGTATATGGATAATGGGTGTTATGAAAATTTGGTGTAATTATATAACTGATTAACTTGTGGCAAAAAAGCATAAGGTGTACTAAGGTTTAAAGAGGAGGAATGAAAATTAAATCAATAATGTACTTCATGAAGAAAGTAAAATGTAAAACAGTGGAAGAGCAGGTTATGAGCAACTGTTTCTTGCTCCAAAATTACTCTGTTTTCAAAAAGAAGAGATGTTTAGGACATTCATGTTCATAAGAAATTGATTGCATTTAAAATATTGAATTTGGTATAAAGATATATCCATGTTAAAATATATGTGGCTATACTTTTATATACAAGTATTTCATATGGCCACAGTGAAATGAATGTCATTTGACGGAAATAATTGGGTTGTCAGTTATGATAGTAGTGTAATATGCTTTTAGTCCTAGAAAACAAGTTTTTATCTCGGGCTAAAAGCTCATCCTGGGAACTTTGCATACCATTCACAAGAATAAGTCCTATGTTGGGACAACTATAAACTTCAAACATAGCCATCTGTGCTCTTACAGACTTCTTCCACATGCTTCTGCCCCCAGGACCTCCACCTCACGACTCACTTCAAATCCCATGGTTCTATCCATTGTTATGCCCACTCCCAAGCACCCAAAGCACTGCCACTCCCTTCACTTCCTCTCCTCCCCATTTAAAGTTACACTCCACATGTCTCATCTTGCTACTATACCTCATCATCTGACTACTCAATTTTATTATCACCTTTCACACATTCTCCCAAACTTGATCACAAGCTTTTGGACTTTCTTTCAAGTCTACCACAATTTATATGTAATTTGCAAACAACTACTGATTTACATTACATGCCCCAGCATGCAGAAGACCTGTCCCCTCACTTTAAGACTTTCGCACTTACCTGCCTCACCACCCTGTCCATGAACATGTTAAAAACCGTAGGAACCGCATCTTTAATACAGGCTCGCCTTCATGAAGAATCAGCCATCTTCCTCCCTTCACACTCGCTTACTTGTTATACTCTCCTAGTGAGAACTCCTGGCTGTATATAATAATTTTCAAATTACTATATTTACTTGTAACATTATCCACAAGACATTTCTGGCAACCTCACCAAGAACTTACACAAGATCTGTAAATGCCACATATAAGTCACATTTTCTCTTAGTATTTCAAACATTTTTAAAGCAGAAACCTGTCCATGCTGCCTCTACTGAAGCCACATTGCTCTGGTTTTGGTACATTATGATTGACAGCTATGGAGTGGATGTGTGCAAGGAAGACCATCGTTTGTTTATTATTTAACTTCATCCACTGTCATACAGTAAGTTGTAGTTACTTCCATAAACAGATCTAGCATATAGCATATTACTGTCTTTGTTGGCATATAATTTACTTCCTTAAGGCTGTATGTTTCACACAGTTTCATTAGTTTCCTAAGTCTTCTCATTTGTTTATCCACTGTTTATTGGTTCACATTTATATTTACAACTGTAATCTTGTCCTTGTTATGCAATTCAACATAAGGAATATTTCAGTCTCTAGACTATATTTCATATTTTTAAAGATCTCATCCCTTTGTTAGTACTGTGTTTCATAAACTACAGCTACGTCAGGTTTGTGTGGTCTGTATGTCACAAGATTAACTGTCTTCCTATACCATGTCAGCCCATTTTCTATAACTGATCATCACTAGTTGTTTTCACTCTAATTTGTTTTGTACATAAATTACTGCTTTAGTATGTCTGACTTATTTTCAGCTTGAAAAGTTCATGGTGCTCAAAGTTTGCTTCTTTCTGTATTCTCTCATTTTAAGCCATACTTTTGACACAAAAAAGATTTATAGTTTCAAATTTTACTGTACTCATTACACTGTTTTTCATCTTTGATTTTTTTTTTTATTTTCAGTAGTTCAGCTGCGACACTAAGATATATTAACTTACACGGTTTCCTGTACTTTGTTTCTTTCATTATCAAGTCTGTATTTAGTCTATGTTGATATGGCCTCCAGTTCTGTGCCCTCTCAGAGCTCCTCAGTCTAATACAATAATCCTATATTTGTAGTTATCCATGATCAATCCTTCTTAACGTGGAAAGAGATACAGAAAGACCTGGAAGGTGACTGTGAATTATTAAACAAAAAATGATCATTTTCAAACTGGGATCAATACTAGACCAACTTTGTTTAAAATTATCTGCCATGTCAACAACCAAGGGATCAATACAAGAGCAAACCTATCTCCTTTCCATCTATGCAGTATATCCCTTTCCAAGTTTAGGTCTTATTACATGAATTTTAATTTTTCCTGTAACTAGTTTGAAAATTTTCATTTAACACATAAACGAGTAAAGTTTAATTCACACTTCTAAAGACAATATATATGCCATTATAATCAACTGAATTCCTACTGTGCACAAACTCAAGTAAATGTACTATTAACAAAGGTTACAAAGATGAAATTCACATCTATGAAACTTTTCTTCCTTCTGTAACCAATACATCATTTCCAACATGCACAGATAAAACTGCTTCAGGTACTAGGTTAGTGAGTATTTCAACATACGAGTAATATTGTACCATTTACTAACGCAGTAACACACAAGAAGGCACACGGAAATGGAAAACATAATATTTTTTCTTTTTTTGCTAATGAGATGACAAAGAAATACATCACCCCAATATATATTCTTGTTTTGGCTGGACACTGTGACTTTACACACCACCCACACCAAATATGTTAGCCCAAGGACATCAAATTCTCCGTGGTGAGTTCATGAGCAAAAGACATGAAGCCAATACATTTTACTCTGGTACAGAGTTAAAAATACCTCTCTTGCCAAGAGACCTGGAAAACCTTAAAGTAATTCAAATACTGAAAATAACACTAAGATACTTAAAAAAAAATTCTTAAGAGCTGAATCTACAACACACAGCAACTGTCACACATCCAATGAGTAAATTCATTTTACAGGAAATAGCCTGTAACATAAAAAATAAGGTAATATTGCACTTTCCATTACCAACAGTAGAGAGGCAAGTCAAGGTCTCAGAAATTTAACACTTTCAGTCAACTTAATGCTTGAAAAAACATAGCAGATAAAAAATCCACAAAGCCAAAAATTCTCATTAAACAACTTCAAGTGTCCATGTAACTATCAATCCCCTGCATAAAATTATCCAAGCTTTCAGTGTCAAGCAATTATAGGTAAAACTAACCAAAAAACAGTTTTCAGTGATCAACACTTCAATTCTAATTCTGACATAGACTGGTGCCCTTAACACAGTTTACCCAAAATGCTTCACTGACTAGGTGCAAGCTTTCACTAAAAATTCATATTTTTCTGCCCAACATAAGAGAGAAATAAAGAATTTTAAGAGCATAAATTTTGCTTGTTCATTTCTTTCTTAGTTTGCACCTTCACATTTCTCCCATGTATTAGATTAACTGAACTAAATGTCAATACCTACAGTGGCAATGAACAATATGATTATCCAAATTTAATCTAAAAAAATATACTTCTGAAAATCCTTAAAAATACTTAATATTTACAAGGAAGGGTTGAGTGCATCTCACTCCTGTGGATTATATGTGGTCCCTGGACGGATGCTGGGATACTACACCTGTCTTGTCTCTCCCACAAGCTCTCCTGGAACGTCAGTGAGTGTTGGACAGTAAAAATAAATTACAAATGTATAATCAAAGAAGAAACAATAAAATATTTTTAAGTACAGTCAAGTATACTGCTTTGGAGGAAATTTAACCCTTAAAAGTCAGGTGATATGCCATTCTGAAATCACACTTTGGAAAAAAAGGGCTTTGAATCATCTAATTCCCATTATAAAATGAATGAAATACATGTAAAAGCAAAGTAAGGTAATATAAATATGGCTGTGGTACAGTGCTTAAAGTTAATGCCTTGAAGGTGATGGTTACTAAGGTGGGGAATGTTGGAAGATGGGGGATTAAAAGCAATTTTAGTAATGACACATCACTATTTAAGAACTATACATAATTGATATCTACAAAAAAGTGAGCTATCATAACTTGTATGGCCATAATATATTACTAAATTAACCTAACACAAACTGTTCTGTGGAGATTGGATGGAGAGGAGAAGTACAGCAAAGGGTGAACCTCTTGATACAAATCCACTTACTAACTCATTACTATAAATAGTCACTATACACA
>JAUTXX010018261.1:0-12884 GCA_032273605.1 Panulirus laevicauda
GCATGTTCAGGCCCCGATCACTCAAAATCTTTTTCACTCCATCTTTCCACCTCCAATTTGGTCTCCCACTTCTCCTCTTTCCCTCAACCTCTGACACATATATCCTCTTTGTCAATCTTTCCTCACTCATTCTCTCAGTGTGACCAAACCATTTCAAAACACCCTAGGTTAGCTTTGACTGTTGATTGACTTTGTTTTGTAATGGTAAGGTAATGTTTAGAGAATACAACAACAATTACAAAGGATAAATTTGAGCATTGAGCTTTGTTGAATAAAATTAAATAAGGTGACAGTAATGATAGTCATGTATGTTCAAATACATGTTTCGGTTAACGTAAAAGAAGGTAATACATTTGAAAAAAAAAATCAACTGAACCTATAAAATGCCTTTCCTAGTAACCAAAGTGGTATTACATGACCACTCAGAAACAAGGACTAGTGGTACCGGCGCCCCATAGGACGGTGCATAAACAGCAATATTAGTTAATGCTCACCCTAACTCATGCACAACCTCACCCTGAACCCATTTCTTACATATTCAAAGCATTATCTGGACCACATCGGAAATATATGAACATACAGTTTATGTGCTACAACTAAACTTTTCCATACATAAAATATCAAGACCACATTAGAAATGTTTGTATTTACACTTATGTGCTACAACTGTATACATCCGATTTGTTAGTTTACAAAATCCATCACCCTTACCAAGTTTCCAGAGAAGATAAGGTATAGAGAACTCACCCTTCACCCTTACGCCCACAGGCTCAAAATGCGTACAGCAAGATAAGGGTGTTCTGCAGCCTAATATGATGACCTTGCAAAACCAGGATAAGCTTTACTGTTTGAGGGAGAATAAACATCTCATCGTGCTGTACGGAACAACCATTTCGCAGTAAATAATAATTTACCGTCAGAGAAGTATTGTTGTCATAATAATATGTTTCACCACCTAGATTTTGAGCTACAGGGATCAACTTCGCATACAGTGTTTGTTGTCATACTGCGTATTTGATGCCAGTGTTGCAATTTGTCAAATATGAAATTCCCACCTACCTATCAAAATTTTCCCATAAAACATATTCAAAGTCCCACAAACTATTCTATAGAGTACTTCAATGTGTGATAATATCAAACTATAGTTTTATCAATGATTCTAGCAATGTACTTATTGTAACATATAGAGGCTGTATGTTAATTCTAACACAGCGTCAACAATCCTCCCTGTGCTTCTAGTTCTTCAAAAGTTTTAAGATCTTTACATGTAAAGTTATTTGGCAACTTATATGCTGGTGCAAAAGTCACATATGTATGTGACTGAAGTTTTAGACCCTATCTAGTCAACTGAATGGCTTGTACAGACCGAACATGGAGCGATTTTTCAGGTTAGACGGTGTGTACTACGTTTATCTGAATCTGTCAGATGCTCTGGTTCAAATTTCCCCATATATGAAGGGCAAACTTCCCAAATGGAAAGAATTTTCCCATTTTTTTTTACTTCCGTTTGTAATCAATATTTCTATGTCACAAGTTATAGCTGTAATTAACGTTTTAATATATGAATGATATGTTGTGGGAAAAGAAACATTCAGTGTATATTGCACGCTACTGTAGTATTACATAATTATATGAGTACTGACAAGTACAAGACATGATGTTGGTCACAATGACCGACTGCTGACATAATTTTTATCAGGACAGTACCGAACATATTAAACAGCACTCAGTCAAACCAAATATCATCGATACCATACTGATCTCCAAATATCAGACTATTATATACATAACATATCCCTATTAAGCCTATCTTTCTCCTTGATGCTTCAGCAGTAAGCAAAGTATATGCTAGCACAGACAGGGTAAAAGGGGGTTGACTCCGAGGGCGTATCTAGGGAAAATTGGGACCCTGTTCAAACATATGCCTCCGCCAAGGCGTTTATGTTTTTACCGGCGTTTGTTTGTTTGTCTGTGAGCAACTTTCAAGAAAAGTTGGGAGCAAATTCTGATGATATTTTCAGGGAAAATCAGAAATGACAGAAGGACCAACTGATTAGATTTTGGTCCTTGATGTACACAATGGCATTGATTAAAAATGTACATACAATGGATGAATACAAATATATATGGTGTAATTGTAAACTGTTGAAGAGATAGGACAAACTTAAATTCATATAAACTCTTAAACTTAAAGACATTTGATCAAAGTTGTAACATAGAAGCGGTAATGCAACTGACAGTAGCAAAATATTACTATACTTGAAAAGTAGGCGTTTCTTTATCTCAAAACCAAACCGTAAAAAAAGTCAATCAGGTAGCATATGTCAAAAAACAAACCTCCAGAGTGGCGACCCCCTTCAAGTGGCGTCCAGGGTAACTGCCCCACCTTAGAAAAGCCATTAGTTTTACTCAGAGTTGCGTGTTTACCAACAACTTCTGCGAGCTCTTGCCAGTGGAGAGCGTTGGTTGCTGACAAGACTTATTCCAGTATACTACGCGTCTGTTTAGTACATGTAGACGAGTAACAAAACAGAACTGATAAGTTAAAAACTCCACAAATGCCAAATGGGCAGTCATCGTGAATGTATGATGTACGTAAAAAGTATATTAAATGCCTTAGATACTGTTTAGCTCTTTACCTTTAAAAGCTCATTACTTTGGATGGACCAGTTATGGTAAATGCTACATGATAAGCTTTTCAAAAATTATTACGTTACTGTAAAGAAAGATATTTGGTTCACAGTGAAAATTCCCAAATTTTCAAGGGAAATCTAATTCTCAGGAAAAATTACCGTGTCTGGCAGCACTGGTATATCTGGGAGAAAGTTCTTTCACAAAAGCATAGAAATTGGGAGTGAAATGAGTGCTAATGCTAATGAGGCTATATTTGGTTGCATATTGTGCCCAATCGAATTTTTCTTTTCATCTACTTCTGCCCAAAATGATATTACAACTTTTGGGCGTTACTGAGGCGACTGTTCCATCCACAGAGAGCTTGCCATTCCTAAAGTTCATTTATATCTTTGAAGGTTGGCCGATACCTCGCAACTACAAGAAAAATGCTGTCTTTGCACTGGACTTAGCAATGCTAAGTTGAAACTTTTCGAACAGCATAATTTCAGTATTTTCTGGAAGGCGTAGCAAAATTCCTGCAACGCTCCCACTATGTATCTAAATATACAGATACATGACCTTCCATCTTATCTTTGTCAAATCTGGTTGAGACCTGAACCTGAACCTAAGACTTAAGAAAGAGTATGAACGCAAGGGGGGGGGGGGGGGGGGGGTACACCGTACCTGGGCCTGGGAATTTCCTGGGACCTCAGAAAATGTTTGCTTATGGCACAAAACCGTTGTGGATAAAAACAGGGTGACTCATGGGGAAGGCACCCCGAAAGAAACATTGCACTCCCAATAAAATTCCTCTCAGGGGACCTGAAGAATGAAACGAGAATTACGACTATATATAGAAAAACTAAATAAGATCGCACAACGCTTGTTCGGAAATGAAAACTGAGCTGTGAAACAATCAATCTATAAATTTTGGAAAATACAACAGAAGACAAGAAATACAATATGATATGAACACTTAAAATGCATAGCATACCAGAATACGTCAAATCTGATACATCAACAGTGAAAGGAAGGAGCCGTGGCAGAGCCAAGACCCTCCTGAGGTAGTTAAACTGAACTAACCTGGACGGAAGAATAAATCTTCATGTACTCTGGTTACATGAACACAAAAAGGGGAGGTGGGGGATTTTCGAGCTCCTCAAATATCTAAGGACCCGTTTGAAAATGGAAAGGTTTTAGACAACGGATAAAACAAATGCTACAACATCGATGTGCAAGGAAAAAAAATTCACTAGATGGGCCAATCCTCGTGGGGCTGGTCTCTTCGCACAAGCAATAGGAAGCAGCTGGAACACACACATCTTACAACGAGCAAAAGCCATAAGGTTTACCACAGTAAACACAGAACAATGAATTAAAGTGGTTAAGTTTAAAGAAAACGTAAAAAGCTGGAAACCAGACTTACTGCAGGAATGAATTTTGGTGTTTAGAACAAATGGAAAAATGGAAACGAGCGACATATAGAAAGAAACATAAACATAAACAGAAATTGCGTTTAACGACTTATAAATACATAGTTTTTTCCCTTATTCCGGGCCATTATACAGGGCCGAATTAGGAGGGGAGATATGTTCAGTACGAGAAAGAGAACGAGTGAGTGAACTGAAGTACGTAGAGTGGAATCATCAACTTCAGGGTGAATAGAGTTAAACGATGAAGAAAGTCCTTTAATTAATGGAGAAGAAAGAGAGAGTAAGCTATAAGGTAGATCCCTGAGGGATACCGCTGCTGACAGAGGGAGATGGTTTGCCCTGTCAGCGATACCTGTAGTGGATCGACTTAGAAAGGAAGTTATAAGTTAGAGAAGAGAGAGAAGCAGAGAATGCAAAGGGAAGAACGTTTGGAAAACGAAAACTCACACCCGCCAAATAATTTGGAGATGTAGAGGGTTACGATGAAAAATTCGCCAGAATCCTTAAGGGAAAAGAACCAAAGTGTCACGCAACTCATCGGTTGGAGAGAAAAAGGCATGGATATTTTTTAAAGGTTTGAGGTGAGAGTTAAAGAGAGTTTCGATCCCTTAAAGTGTGAGCAGCGGACCTTAATTGAAGGGGATGAAACGGTCTTTTTTCTTAAGGGATGGGCTGCAGTGTGGCATGTCTTCAAGAAGGGAAACTTTGAGTACTGGGGCAGAGACGGAATAGGTAAAAAATGATCGGAACCATTTCAGAGGCACACTTCTTTTGGATCCGTCGAAGTATGTCATCTGAGCTGTGCTCCCTGTAGGCTTGTGGGTAGAAAAGTACTCGGGGAAACCCTGCACGAGGAAAATTTACGTGAGGGCAGAGGTCCAGTAATAGGGGATTGCAGGAGGAAAACAAGACGTGGAGTTATCCAAAGTTGAATTTGCGAAAAATAATTCACCAAAAAGAAAAAGCAGCTGTATCAGTTGGAGAGTTAGCAACAGACTGATCAGTTTAAAAGATAGGAGTGGTTGAATTATAGACGTTGTTGGAAATGCTTTCAGTTAAGAAAAAATGCTAGTTGAAGCTAAATCAGCAGAAAAAAAATGCAGGTTAAGTTAAATCAGCATACTCGTTTACAGAATAATTTTGCAATTATTTCATGGAAAAATGGAGGCAGAGTGAGATAAAGGGAAGGGAAAAGTTTCATAGTCCGATACGCGCTGTCCCTGATTCAAGTGGTAACAGCTCAGCTGCAACCCAATCTTGACGGGGAGGAAGATCTGATAGAGGAAGGGACGTAAGATCACAACTCAGCCACGACAACCTTCACTATATAGCACAGCAGGAGGCGTCTTGGCCAGAAAAGTAGTACCCTTCCCAAAGAAAGCCGGTCAATAAACTGCGCAAATTTTCCTATTTTCCGTTTTTTTTTTTTTTTTACAATTTTTCGGTTACCCTAACAGAGCTCGGGAGCAGTACCCGAGCACCTATGTCGCTCCCAGTCGTCCATCCCGGCAGTCGGCGAGATTTATCGCGTGAATCTACGTCGGCGTCGTCTGGTGATTGTGGTATCAAGCTTGTTGGATAAGATCGCCATGATCCGCGAAAGGGTTTGGATATGTTATCATTGTTAGTCAAAGTAGGAGAGTCTCTTTCAAACAAGCATGGAAGATGAACAACGCGGTAAAGATTTGTAACTGCAGTACATTTGTGTTCTTTAAAGTGTACCGTCGAGGGCCAAGTACAATACACTATCTCAAAGTTATCAGAGAAAATGGCATAATTTGTTAGTGCCGAAAATGGCCACATAAGCAGGGATAACTAACTCTAATACCAAAAGTATCATCGATTATCTAGCAGGAGTTCGAGCTTCACCTCCGTGCTACATACACAATACTTGTGTCATTAGTTATGTGTGACAACTTCAGCTAGGATATTATCATATACAAACCATTCTTAAGAGCAATTTACAAATCTTCCACATGTTGTATATGCTCTAACTTTATACCATCCTTCCTTTTATAGCTAAAGTGTCACTAGAATAATTATCGAACCCTGTAAAAGTATGAATATTCGCTCATACATCATCTCACATACACACGATTCCTTATTGTACACGAGGTACTGAAAAGAACATAGCTCGGTGAAAATATTCTAAAGAATCCCACAAATGCCAAGCAAGGGGATACTCTGCTTCTCTAGAAAGCGGTTTTCAGGAAAATTAAGAATCTACAGCGATGACTAATAACGTCTGCCCAACTGCCACTTGTGTACTTGTTTTGTTGAGACCGATAGTCAGCTGCCCCTCAAGTACGCGGGGTAAATCATACCAAAATATGCTGATGCCAAGATTACAGTAATAAGATTCATATAACATGAACTGTTGAATCAAATTTAAAAACTATGAAGGAAGGCTATTGGAAATAAAGATTAAGTGTGTGTGTTATGAAATTCAATGTATGTTCGTAGGAAGGCACGTGACCCACATAGCTTCCTGAAGGGGACGAGAAATTAACGAAATAAAACGATTATATCACTGCACTGAATATCAGTCAGCTTATAAAAAAAACAAAATCTAAAGGGAATATGATTCAAGCAGCATGTCATCGTTTACAGAACACTTGACACATTTCAACTCTCGGAAAATCGATACCAAAATGGAAAATTTCCCCAAAGCTCAAATGGATTTGTAGTGCGTTGGACCATAAATGATTTACAATGGGTTTTCATTTATCAAAATGAACCTGAGACATTAGTGCTAGGTAAAGCCTTCAGTTCTGAGTATACTGTGAAAAGAAGGGCAGTCGTACAGCAAGATCGTGTATGGTGTCAGAATTATAATGAACACATTAAGTTCATTTCCTATTTAATGATGGCTACAAAACGCCATTACAGACTGAATACCGAAATAACCAACTTGTGGATGGCATCTCAAATTAACCAGAACAGGAAATAATATATCATCATAAATTAAATCCGAACAAGTTACGTTTCTGAAAGATTATGATGCGTCTTTTCCGCTGTCAAAACAAAAATATAAGATATCAAAAAAAGAAAGTTCCTTAAGACTGGAAAATGGCAAAATGCTCATCCTGTATTCAAAGAAAGGTGAGATTTGTAAGCTAAAGTAGCGAAAATTGATCCCACGATATTTCGGCAAATGCTAAAAACTATCATTTGTAATAATGTACTGCTGTCCTATGCTGTTTATAATTCTTTATTTTTCTAAGAATTATGACATCACTAGTGATTTTAAAAGGCAGCATTTTCACGTGCTTAAAACTTATGATCAGTCTACTATTTTTTTCATCCTTTATCCTTTCATTTGACCTTTTCATGAACTTCTGTCCATCAACAGAGGCCTTATTTGATATAATGAAAAAAAAATTGGCCACTAGCTTATCAAAAGGTCCAATGTAGGATAAAAACAATCCTAAAAAATGCAACAAGACTATTGACAAGAAAAAAAGTAAAACTCATTCTTCAGAAACAAATAAAGGCTTCTTTCAAATACCGTAGCTGAAAAGAGAAAGGAAAAAATCAAGAGACAATAGGATGTACTTCTCTCTACAACTGAATAACGGCTTACCCTAACTGCTAGAATCATATATTCCTAAACATTAGCCTCGTCATAAATTGCTATCACTGAAAAGACAAAAGTCAATGATAATCCTCAATCAATTCATTAATCAGTCTTGTTATATGCCAATTGGTTTTCAATAACTTCGTTTTACAGTTAAATCCACCAATATTATGTTACAGAAAATACATGAATATTCTTTTTTACATATCCACACAGGAGATACCAATACGAGTTGTTTCCGCCATTGCTGATCTAACCAGTCTGTTAAGTGAATCATCTAGTTTTGCCGTGTTCAGCTTATTCTAGATAGTAATCGCTCTCATTGCTTATTCTCGTAATTTAAATATGAAACGATCACAGCTAGAGTTAATATGCGAATGACTTAACTTTGATGTGTTCAACTCAGACAACTTGTTGAGGCAACTTACAAATACTGTACTTCAGTATTTACTATAAAACAACACTCGTCAAATACTGTGAAACAATTCTCTAGATGGATAATGTACTAAAGAGTTGATGCAAAGCTAGATAGTAATATATGGAGAAGAATTAGATGAACAGAATTACCCAGTCGAAGTGGGTTATAAATACAAGGATTATATGGAGAAATTTCGCCTGTCGAATCCTAGCCTACTGCCATCTTAGTAATACCTACAAAGATTAATGAACAGATTTAACCTGTCACAGATTTATCCAGTAGCAGTTTGACGATAATATCTCTTAAAAGATCATATGATTACAGTTAGTCAATGAACAGTTTTCCACAAAGTGAAATACTATTTTGTTTTTGTTTCGTTCAATGGCATTTTGGTTATATATGGTGTAAGTGAAATTCTCTACAGGTAGCAACCTGTACATTACACATCTCAGGCATGGCCTATGCAATGCTTTTGTTCAATTGCTCAAGAAAAATGATATATGTTAAGGAATCAAACACATCTGAAATAATACTGGAGTGTAATATTACCTCAACTTGTTACGCGGGAACTTACCGTCTACACCCCATCTTACCTTGTGATGAACTGTCAGCTTTCCCTTGCCTTACGCTTCCCCCTTTTTATCAATGGGCATTGCACAATTGTTGTCCCTCGACCGAATAACTTTGGTGATTATGATTTGATTCTGTAATGAATGAGTGAGCCGCATGTCGGGCCATTCGTCGCTCCTCCAACTGCGTACGTGCGGAACACTACTGTTGCCCACCTACAAGTTCTGAGTATTTTCACAAAATACACATCTGCGAGATCTACAGGTCACCATAATTCATATAAACTATATAGATATTACATAAACTCTTCTTTATTATGTCCCTTCTCCAAATGATATCATACGAAGCAATAGTAAATGCATTTAGAATTTGAAATTGTCAATATCAATGGTGCAGTCATGTATATGTTTGTCAAGCCGACTTGGCAACTTACCTTTGTATTGCAATTATACTGCATGTCCTATTTGCACATTGTGGGAATTGCTTCTATAAATCTTTAGAGCGGTAAATACGGCAAAATTCATCAATTAATCTTATTTTCTTATTAGTGTCCTAAGCTTATCCGACCTTTTTCCCAGTGTTCCAATACGTTGATTCCCTCATGAGGGGATGTACGTCAAAAAACACCAACCCAATTTTTGTTTGTCAGTAAAATAATGGGCAAAATCATCCTTATAAAATTAATTACTATGTTCTAAATTGATATTGTACAATATACTTAATTCATTGAAAAAATGCCCAACATCTTCCTTTAGGCGTAGGTTTTTAGATGACTTACAAGTAGTGGATTATGTCTGGTAAAAACACACGCCATATTGGATTTCCTTAACAGATTGGGGATGTGTTATTGAAATAATACTTCTTAGAAGAGGTATCATGTGTAGTTATGTTGTAAGTGTGAGAATATGATATGATATTGTGATGGAAACTGTGATATTAGTGCATGTTGATAATTCATGGCTCGCTTCGAAATTATCTTTTACAAATTGACGTGCAATGTTTTGGTACAGAAAGGACTGTCAGTGGTTGACCCGAGTATGTAGTTATTAACCTAATTTTCTCCATATAAAGTGTGGTAAACTTCACGATCCTTCATGATGCAGTTTTTGGTCAGTTCTTGATTTGTATGGTATGTAAAGGCTGGTGTTTGTGTCCCTGGCTGGCGAGTTATGGTTATAGTTGGTGGTGTGGGCTAAGAGAGGGTGTGTGTGAGTGTGTGGCCGTCTCTGCCACACTCTTGCCTTACATCACCACATCGAGGTGGTATAGGGGCTGCCACTTGACGCACTCTGGTATGAGCGCGTCCCCTGAAGTTGCTGTTGCAAATGATAATAGAAAGGTGCCCATATCCTTGTACATAGAACGTGCATGTTTCCCATCATAGATCATGTGGCGTCAAATTCTCTTGTTACATAGTAACACAAGTAAGTGAACTCTATTCACATATAGGCATATGAGTAGTTTTTTTCACCTTAAGAGGTAATTACTGGCAGGCAATATCTAATTTTAGATTAAAGTCGGATTAATTATGGAATTGCTAATTTTACAGGTGAAAATATTATAACTCATCAGACTTTGATTTGGGAAGGGGCTACCTATGTTTGAGATGCCTTGTGCAGTTCATTGTGAATACAGAAGTTCCTGAAGACAACTGATGTACTCTGTCTCTTGTATTAATTTAAAATGTGCTAGCAGTAGCCGTTTCTGGAAAAATATAGGGTGAATTGAAGTAAGAGTTGGTAATACACTTGTGAATTATCAACAGAACTTTTGTAAAGTTACACTAACCACATTAGTAGACAATATTTATGTTAATGTCAATATTTATGTTAATGTGTGATATTGCCATCTATTTAAGTCAAATTTATTAAGTAGCATTCAGATGCTTTTGAATGTCAGTGAACAAATAAGATTAGAGGGTTTTGAATCCCCAGCAGTGGACAGATTTAATGACGGTGTATTTCTACTCCTGCAAAAAGGTGAGGTTTTTATTTATGTTGACTGTAGATTGTTTTATCATTCCTTTAATTGACTCCTCTTTTCTTGATGTACCCAACCTTTTATACTGTTGCCTTATCTATTGTCATTTAAAAATTGTTACTGGACCCCACCTGCTCAAGATTACATTGAGTGAATAGTCATCTTTGGTAAGGCTGTATGATGAGTACAGTCTCCTGAAAGGACTTCTCTTTCCAAAGGAGTCTAAATTTTGCTGCTACTGGAAGTAGCACAGCCTTGGGCAGCAGTATCCTTTAGAAGGGTCCTGGGTAATTCCAGGATTCTGACAAAGCATATCTATCAACCCCATCATGTGCCTTCTCCAGATCCATAAATGCTACATACAAAACCATCTGTTTTTCTAAGTGTTTGTCATACATTCTTTAAAGCAAATGCCTAATCCACACATTGTCTACCACTTCTGAAACCACACTGCTTTTCCCCAGTCTGATGCTCTGGACATGCCTTCACCCTCAATGAATATCCTCCCATATAAATCCCAGGAATATTTAACACACTTA
Organism: Panulirus laevicauda; assembly: GCA_032273605.1. Taxonomy (NCBI): domain Eukaryota; kingdom Metazoa; phylum Arthropoda; class Malacostraca; order Decapoda; family Palinuridae; genus Panulirus; species Panulirus laevicauda. The sequence continues at coordinate 11,131 of JAUTXX010018261.1, forward strand.
TCCGTTTATAGTTTGAACACACCTTTATCCCCTTTGCCTTTGTACAGTGGCACCATGCATGCATACCACCAGTCCTCAGTCACTTCATCATGGTCCGTACATACATTGAATATCCTTACCAACCAGTCAACAACACAGTCACCCCCTTTCTTAGTGAATTCAACTGCAATACCATCCCAACTCGCCTTCTTTCTGGATTTCATCTGCGGAGCTTTCACTACCTCTTCTCTCTTAACCAAACCATTCTCCCTGACCCTTTCACTTCACACACCACCCTGACCAGAACATCCTATATCTGCCACTCTTATCATCAAACTCTTTCAACATATGAAAATATTCCACTTAAAGTATTCAGTTAGTGATAAGGTCAAGTTTAGATGTCTAGTAAGTAAGGATTCTTTAATCCTAAAATGGCACAATTTGTTAGAGATGACACTCACCTAGTGTGATGAAAGTATTTCTTTCCCATACATATTGACTTTATTGTAAGTTGCTGAAGAAATTACCTAAGAAATTCTTATACTGTATGTGTATGGATAAAGAAGTGCTGGGACTGAGCTTAGCAAGGGCCCTTGTCAATGATGGCCCATTCTTCGGTGTGTGTGTGTGTGTTTTTGTGTGTGAATGTGCATATGTGCTTGGGGTTCCATTACTGGCACAGGGCAGCCCATGTGTAACTAGTATTTTGGGCTCATAGGTGATGTACGTGTCGTGTAAAATGTGTTGAATTACTTAATCCCATAAAACTTGTGTGATTAATTCTGGTAGTATATTTTACTTTAGGTTAGAAGGGTGTTGAATTTAGTGGGAAGGGATCTGGCAGGCAGTGCGGATATCCCTTATTTATGTAAATATATGATTGTCATTTTGTGTGTGTGTCATTGATTCCATTCTCAGTACATCACACATTGCATATTATATTTAGGCTTAATGTCACTGAATATCACTAAAGTAGTGCCCAGAACCATCTTACACCCCCTTGTTAGGGTTGCTGATCTTACTGTCTCACCAAAATGGGACAACTGGGCTTGTCCTGCCATCTTATAAGCACCATACACCTACTAATACCTCACTTATTTTCTTCGCATTAGATCAGTTGCCATCTGTCTGCACAGTCGTTATTAGATATGTTCATGTTAGAGATCATAAAGCCAATGGCTCCTAGTCCCTGGCATCATGGGATGCTAGTAATCTCTGGGTTCCTGCCTGCTTCTACTGCCAGTGAGAGGGAAGGTGTAGGACTGGCCACTCCCATGATCTTTTCCTTGCTAATAGACCTGCTTTTACTATTCTCTGTACCTATATTATTGGTCTCTCATGTAACCTGTCATGAATGCTATGGGTTTAGAATCTCTCCAAATAACATATTTCTCTTTTATATTGAGTTGTCAAATTATGTTCTCATTAACACCTTTTTTTATATCCAACTATAATTTCCACTCACGATTCCAACATCAACACACCTGTTGCACGCCTCGCTGACCTAGAGTCCGCAAACTTTGATGTTGTGTGGCTTAAGGTCTGTCTCCCAACTACCACTCTTTTCCTTTGTTTTGCCTGCTACTTTCCTAATTATACAAATTCAGTATCTTTCTTTGACTGTTTAGAATCCTGCCATGAGACTGTAACCTGCAAGCTGAAATCCTCTACATAGGGAATTTCACCGTTCATGATAAGGATTGGTTGAATTCCTCCCGTACTGATAGTGAGAGTATTGAATCCCTCATGTTCTGCATTTCCATTGATGTAGAGCA
>JAUTXX010018479.1:0-18791 GCA_032273605.1 Panulirus laevicauda
CTGGGGATAGGGGAGAAAGAGTACTTCCCACGTATTCCCTGCGTGTCGTAGAAGGTGACTAAAAGGGGGGGGGGTGTGTGTGGGGGGGTGGAATTCTTCCCTCCTGTTTTCGCTTTTCCAAAAGAAGAAACTGAGAAGGAGGCCAAGTGAGGATTATTCCTTCTAAGACTGTCACCTATTCTTGATGTTGCCTCGCTAATGCAGGAAATGGTGGATATGTATGAATTTTTTGTTTTTTCAACAAAAATTGCACAACAGGAGAGGCGAATCAGTTATAACTGCTCAGCAAACAATGGGATAAAAACTACAATTACAATTCACTGCACATTTGTAAGTTTCAAGGGTGTACAGCAGTACCCCTGACTCTGCTGAAGTACTCATGAACCTGAATGTGGTTTATTTCTGGGATAATGTAATAACACATGTACTTATCATCAGTTTTAGAGTGGTATACATGTGAACTTTAATTAATAGAAACCTCTGGTGTGTATGAAATGAATATGTACTATGTATAGATTAATGAAAAAAAAAATCATATTTTCTTCCTTGAAGAATACTCTTTTGGTGAAATCAGTCACTTTTGTCTGTCTAATGTTATAACTCAAGTAATGCCTGTGAGTGCTTTCACAGTTTCTTAGAAAGTAATCATGAGCTCGTTCACTTCAAATAAATAATCATCCAACTCACCACCCGAGCATTTTAGGATCACAGTGAAAGAATACGCTATTAACAATTACCCAGAAACACAATAATTTCTTAACCTTTAAACATAATTGAACTACAAGTTTGCATAATGGTGGTAAGTGTTGTGCAGAAATGGTGTGACAGTATCTGCGAATCTGCGAGTGTGGGTGCATATGAGTACACCTACCTACCTGTGCCAAAAGGTAGGGCTGATGCACAGCACTCCCCAAATGTCTTGCTTGATGAACATAACCGATATGCATATACCTTAGTTATCATATCTGGGTTCATTTGGAACATTTACATATCAATTTTTTTTAAAATGTTTCGGTAGTTCCATGCATTTTTTGTTTCTCGTGGTTGTATATTGCAGTCTTTTTAACAAGCTTCTTAGCAGGGCTCTCCTAATTGCGTTTAATATCTTATAAATATTTTCCATGGTGCTCTTCTTAATAACTTTCTTCCTTGTTGAATGGCTTTTAATTTCATAACATTGTCCTTTATCCCTTCAAATATATTGCCATGTATAGATTTCCATATATCTTTCTCTTGCTTATGTTGTAAAGTTTGCATTCTTTCAACTTCTCATGGTACTTTATATGTTCCCCTCTAATTTGTTTATAAAGGTGCTTCATAATTCTAACCATTTATTTTGTTGTTTGCATGTTGACCATTTGACACAGCAGTATTCAGTTTTGCTTCTCGTTTATTCTTTAAACATTTTCATTCGTAATTTTTCTCATGGTGAATCTTATCATACCATTCATCAATTTATTGTCAGTTGTTTCTCAACTCTTTAGCTCAAATTATTTTTGTCAAATCCCATCAGATTCACTTTTCTCCATTTTTGGATGTTTCAAGGACTTTTTGCAGCTCTTTTCTTGACTAGCTTGTGAACATGTCATTTTACCTTTGTGGCATTGGCAGTGTTATTTAACCTGTGTTTATTTCTGACATTAAAAAAGAAAATTAACTTTAACAGCTCTCTTGTGTTGCTCTCAGATATGGTTCTGTTTGTTACTACATTCAATTTACTAATAGTTAAAATGTCTTTGATCCATCATTGTATGTTTTTGTTACCTCCTGTGGTTTACTTTGTCAAATGCCATAGCAAACCTGAGAAAAACAGTGTTGTCTCTTTCTGTGCATTAAAGTTTTCTATATGTCACTGTAAAAGTTAATAATTAGGTTTCCATACTTTTTCATTGTACAAATCCTTGTTAGCCTTCATTTTACAAACAGATAGGGCCCATTTAAAGACATTTTGCTTTAATGTTCGATAGTTAGGGAATATGGATTGTTTGATATCAGTTAGGGAATATGGATTTGCTCTAGGTCATGAAGATCTGATTTTAAGTTGCTAAAATCACTAAGTTGTGAAGTTAGTTTGGAATCAGGCTGCAAGCGAACAATAGTGTTGCATTAGAAGAATACTATGTATTGTCCTCCAAGCTGGACTACCTTCATATTTCATCTATACTGTCAGGGTATGTGTGTGGGGTACATTCTCAGCTGTATTTTATATTGTTATTTATGACTTACATTCCAAATATGTGTAAGAAATGCACAAATGAGGAGTGAGTTTTTTACTGTAAAAGTAGGTTGAAGTGGAGTAGCGGAGTTAGGTGGAAAAGGGGGTATCTTCTACAGATGAAACAATAGGTGAAAATGTTCTGGTTGCAGTTAACCCTTAATCTGCTGCCTCTATCATCTGACAACCCTTAAAAGACTGCTACTACTGTTGCTAGTCACAAACTTGTTTGTCAGTTTGGAATCCAGTACTAATTGAAGGTTATGCTGTACCATGAACTTAACCCTGGTTGCCTTCCGCACTCTGCCATACCCAAGTCTCTACTTATGCTACCAATTATCTAACCTAGACCCAGCGCTGGGGGAAAAATTAAATTAATTTCAGTCAACTACAGATTGTTAAGAGTGCATGCATATGCATCATCTGGGCGTGATGCCAGATGAACACTATTGTACTATGTTTTAAAAAGAAATTTTTTTTTATTAGCATTGATATTTTTGGTGGAAGGAAAGTTCATTCATTCATGTAAATAATGTTCAGCTTGCGAAAATTACATGTACACACATTAAAAAAGGTATAATATGTAAATGAGATATATGTGTGGTGTGAAATAACATTATAAAATATCTTAAATTATGTAATGTGGTTAGATGTATATAGAATATGAAATTACATCTGGAAAATACATAATTTCTTAAACTTACATACATAAGGAGTATCTGTGCTGCCAACAGAGGGCCCCCCTCCATCCATTCATCACTCTCCCACACCAACTTAGAGAAAGAATACTATTTTTTTGTAATAAAGTATAATATAGACATACTATATAAGGATTTTTTTTCCACACAGGCAATGAACTAGGGAGGGAGTACCATAGTTAAAGGGTTTATTTTACCACATTCTGCATATTTGTTCTAGCTGTGTCTACATGTGTTAAGGCACTAAAGGTTAGGAGCACTGAGGTTCACCAGTTGTGGAGACTATTTTGCTGTGGCCACCCCCTTGATGGAGTTCCTGGAGGGAACAGCCATCATATATATAGACAGATAGATAGATGTAGCATCTCCCCGTGATTGCCATTTACCACATTAGCAAGGTAGCATCAGGAACAGATAATGAAAGGCTACATCTTCTCACATCCATTCTCTAATTGTCATGTGTAATCCATTGAAACCACAGGTCCCTTTCTGTAACCATGTTCTGCAGAATTTTCCATGGTCTTCCCCAAATGCTTCACATACTGTAGTTCAGTCCATTGACAGCTTGTCGACCCCAGTATGCCACATCATCCCAATTCACCCTTTTCCTTGCACGTCTTTCACCCTCCTGCATGTTCAGGCCCCAATCACTCAAAATCTTTTACACTCAATCCTTCCTTCTCCAATGTGGTCTCCCTGTTCCCTCCATTTAACAAATTTATCCTTTATGGTATTGTTCTTAATGTGAGACATAAGTCTCTAATGCTCTTTCTCCAGTATCTTAAGTTTAAAACTTAATTTCACTTACTTTTTGTTTACTGCATTTGAGTATCCCAGATCGGAAATGCTTGGGACCATGAATTCAGAGTCAGCGCATCTATCTCAGGAACCCATATAGTAATCTTGGGTTCATTAGTGCTAAACAGTTTCTCATATTTACAAACTGTCCGTTTCAAAACACGTTGGGTATAGCAATGTCCTCCACAATATCCTAGAAGCCCCTTATCAAACGACAAACATTGCTTCTCAGAAGTCCACCTGAAGCTGGGAGAGTACCTGGAAGACCCTGTGCAAGGAGAATATAAGAGATAACATAGGTTCAGTGGGAGATAGGAGAGGATAAGTCATCCAAAGCTGAATTAAAGGAAAACAGGTACCAAAGGCAACATCATCACTTGAAGAGTTAGCAAAAACTTAATCACTTCAGAGAGAATGTCTACCCTCTTATCACCTAACGCAATTCAAATGTTGATGGGGTCCCATTTTTCAGATTTAACTGAAATTTGATGTCCTTCAAAATGCGGAGTTATTCCCCCTAACCACCCCCATCTTTACCTTTCACCACTTCCCCATGTCACCCCCTTTTCTTTCTCTTGTTCTCCTCACATTATTTCCCTTCCAAAAGAAATTTTCAACCTTTTTGAAGTTCACTGTTATTATATCTCCATCATTCACATGCTCAATTTTTTAGTTCTTCTTTTTCTCTCTAAACCTTTCCCAGCTTTCTCCTGTACTCTTCTTAAATCACTTTCACCCATTCCCTGTAAGTACCATCCAGATACCTCCATTTTCTCTTTACTAGGAATAACTACCTCATTAAACTTTTCACTTCCCTTTCTCATGTGTCTACACCCTTCCTTCCTTATGTCACACTTTAACTGCACATTGAAACACTGCTTCCTGAACACCTTCCACTCCACCTCCACTCCTCCTTTCATTTCTTCTCATCATGTGCCACTCTTTTACTCAATCTCTTTTGGTATCTCTGTATTCAGGTCCCACTTATGTTCATCACTTCTTTCACATGCGTCATTTCCTCTTTTCCTAAAATCACAGTAAGTTTTTAACATGAACTCTAGGAAATGAAGAGACATTCCATTTGCTACTCCTCACAGAACATTCTTTTAAATTAAAAGTTATACTTGGCACACCTCATCTAATAATAACCAATGACCCCATAGCCCTTTAACCTATGTGTACTTATACATATGCTGTTTTAAAACCAAATATTCCCCATCATCATTCCTTTTTCAGCACAAATTGAACAAATGAACAAACAAAATATTTCAATAAAACATGATGATCAATAGGTTTCACATAACTCTTAACCAGATTAGTTTTTCATGTTTGTCACATAAGTAATCATATTTTGTCTACTTCTAATGATATCTAAAACATAAGAAAACAAATTCCCTCCAATGCTTTCAATACATGCTGAACAATTAGCATACCATACAAGAAAATGGAATAATACTGCAATAATACTATGAAACAAAATTAATATACATTACCTTAAGTTACATGTGTCACTTACCAAGGACAAAGACAATCATGGAATAAAGAAAACAGCCAACACAAATTAAAGGTATCCTTTATGTACAGCTTCATAATGGATTTTCTAGGATCATACATGGCATGAGTATTACATTCAATGCCAACATTTTTTCCATACAAACAAAAGCACTTTCAGTAAGAATGTTATTGTAAAAATCATACCAGTAATAAGGACTCCATTTCCACTCTGACATGAAGATAATCACATTATCATTCAATGAGTGATATGATAAAAGCTCATGTAACCTATCTCGCATTACCTTCCCCTGTCAACACTCGACTTCTGTAATGAGAGTTCACAGTACCAGACTAAGGGCTTACTGGTAATGATACACTGGAATGCCATTCTCACCAACTCATCACATCATGCACACTTTAATAATGGACACTGGCACCAAAGCATTTATAACAAGATTTGAATAGTTGTCATTATGGAAATGAAGAGGTCATGGCCAATAGTGCTATTGCATATTCACTTGGAGGTTGAATCACTCACCTGTCCGTACACAAATGCACTGTGGAGAATGACTCTTGAGTAATCTAGTATGGATAATAAGTGTCAACCTGGTAAAGGTTAATATCTAGGAACAATTATAGTCTTCCTTCACACAGGGAAGAGTGCTGTCCTAATGACTTTAATTAACCTAAGAACTGTGTTTTTCATCACAGTCAGAAGAGGGAGGGAAAGGGGGAATCAGGGGACTGGTTGGGACAGCTGTACTGTGAATACAATATAATTTTTTTTGTTTATTCAGTCTATGAACCCATAAAGGTACTTTTAAGATAATTTTCCTATTAATAGAAAGGAAAAAGAGCCTACTCAAAGTCCTACATATGCAGAATGACATTTCACATCTTTATCTATTAATAAATAAACAGTAGCACCAAATCAAAATTTGTTGTAATATCTACAGAGAGAGACACATGCTACACTGGGCATTCATTGTCAATCACAGACTGTGGTTGTGCAAACCAACAATTCAGCCAACAATAAGCTCTTTAGGGGCAGATCTAGGATATTCAAAAAGGGTTTCAATTAGTTGTATGTTAAGGTTATGAAGACTTAATAGCTAAGAATAAGGTCATACCACATACTAATGAAAGAAGACAACTTCATTACTAAAAATAATAATCATAATAAAAAAATGTGGTCTTTTTATCACTTTTTATGGTGGAATGATAATCCCAGCATTTCCAGGATCTGCCACTGAACTTATGTTCTCAGAGCTGCACTTCTGACTGGACCAGTTAGATGTCAAATTTTCTTGATAATGACCAAATGAAATTTCTGCATCTTGCAATTCAGCTCTTCAAAATAGCTAAATAAATTTTCCTTAGAATGCTGAAGAATATTCAAGATGGGGTTGGGAGAGAGTCCTGCATCTTTATTTCTCTTTTTTTGTGAGCTCACACACTTAAAATCAAACATTTATTGCCACCTTCATTTGTAGAGCACTAAAACTTAGAACACAATAACCTAGAGCCTACTTTATGAAATTGTAAAACTACTGTATCTCCAAATACTTCACCTTTTGATGACTCCATAATGGAATGATAAACAGCTCATTTATGACTCAAGGGAAAGCTTCTGCATGAAGATTAGTAAATAAAAGATTGTATTGAAATCAAAAGCCCCTTGGAAGTATATAACTGCTAATAATGATAATTTCAAGTAGCCAAGTACATTTCAAAAATGTGTATTAGTATAAAACTTGTTGAGGCTGGTCACTTAACTACCATCTGTCATCCTACATTCATAGTTTTTTCTTTCATCCATACACTAGCCTTAACATTTCAAATCTGAGGCCATACAGGGAATTTAAGAAACTGGTCCTCAATTTCCTAAGTCGAGTATCACTACTGAGAATACAGTTATTTAAAAATATATGACAAAATATATAGTGACATGTAAAGCTTAATACCATAAACAAAATCCAATAAAAAAATCCTCATGCTATAAAGCAGTTGACACTCAGGTGACTATGACCAAGAGTATAACTCCTGAACATCCAACATACATCCCACAGAACAGCCTCATTCACTCGAAATTGGAAACAGGTGTTTGGCCAATACAAAAATCATACATATCATGTCTTAACCCTCATTCATTAGCAGGAATATCAAATTCATCCCAGTAACTTAATATTGGGGCAGTTGCTTTATTTCATACATTTCTGGCAATCACTATGAAGTTTACTGTTAAAAACAAGATTAGGAATTGTATCACTAGAGTGGACGTGTATAATTCGTTTTGATCCAGTTCCAGACTTGTATAATTACTAGTTATTAAAAACCAATATAAGAGTAACTACATTTGTTTCATGAGCAGCACTGTTTTGGATAAAACGTGTAAACAAATATAATGTGGCAAGTTACCATTACATGAAAAGGAAAGCAGTCTTCCATTCTCATGTGCAACTTGTCCAGGCACATTCCTCTGAAATGCATAATACATCTAAAAACTGTGGCTCAGTGAAATGAATCTTAGCATCCCTCATTTATTTATTTCTTACACTGTATAAATTAGAATTTCATCTTGTACAGCAGCAGGGATAACACATTTCACTAAGCCCACTGAAAAGACTCAAAGAAGAAAACAGTTTGTTACTTTGTGGTACGACAACATTCATCACAATAAATACAAAAACTAAAGGCAATTCCATGGGAGAGTTTCTATGAGGTTAGAGCAGTTTTAACTGGAAGTACATATCAGGCATGTAAATCCTGAGCTGTTGCATGTAGGTAATTATTCTACATCCTCATGCAGCTGATCCTTCCACTCCTCAGCCTGACAAAATATAAAACAGTAATTAGGAACATTCTAATCTCTAACATATTAATATAATGAATTTCTCAGCTATCTTAAAACATATTGTTACATCAAAAATTTGAGGTAATGGACGGCCTGGTAATCAGTTTTGAATAATGAGACATTCAACCTAAACATGGTAAGCTGAGAGTAAAGCTGCTCAAATGTCAGGACTTAACATTAACTTTGACTGAAAATTTATGATAAGACTTAAAAACAATAGCAGAATGGATGCTACACAACAAATCAGTTAATTACTTTACTGCTCGTGTTGCATCTTGACACTGATAATAAATTCATGATGAGCATTAAAAGCAATATGCAAGTGACCCCCACACAACCAATTATTATACACTTTCTGAATGTATATACAATGTTTCATCATGTAGCCAGTCAACAATATGGCACTATCTTACTTCAAGCTCCTCTGGCCAGCAAACACGAAGAACAAATTTGTCTAAAATATGTGAAGGTATGGGGTACATGGATCAGCAGTATGTAACCTTACCTTGCTGTGTCTAGCATTTCTTGGAATTCAAGACTGACTGACTTATGCTGACAGTCCACATGACAGAAGCAATTTATGCTTTGCCAACACAAACCAAGATTAATTTGTCCAGAATGTGTACCTTATTATGGCATTTCTAGTATCAGAAAAATCTTTTGGTATTCAAAATTTCATCATATCTACGCATTACAGACTTTGCATTTATGATATGCCTGAAAGATTAAAGCAGCGTGGCCCCTACTATTTGACTCTGTGTACAAAGATTCATTATTTTGCTATTCCACAAGATGGTAGCACTATGCTTCATGCTTTTCTGTCCAACAGGCACCAAAATTTAATCTGTTTAGGAGATGAGAAGATACAGGCTATGTGGACCAGCATTGGTTAACTTTATCTTGTCATGTCTAGCATTGTTTCCTATCTATATTAACAATGATACCCATTCCCTCTGGGAACTCCCATCAAGGAGGAACATGCATCAGAGACACAAGATACGACACACAGATAAGTAATTATAAATGAATAAAAAATCATAATCTCTCTTACTAGGTTTAGGTTAAGAAAAAAATATCCAGCAGATAAATTCCACCCTTGTGGATGTTCAAGCATAAGGTTTTAACTTAACACTAAGAATGAACGTGTAGCCTTAGGTCAAGAATAATACATAAAGCAGCTTCTGTTCCTGACTGTCACCATTTTAAGTATGACGTAAAAGTATTTTTTTCTTGACAGCTGTGGACTTTAATCGTATTTCAGAATGCAAAGGAATATCATGCATCACAATGAGTCATAATTCCTGGCCAAAGAGTAAGAGGGTGCAAAGCATGTTATTTCAAATATTTTGTTTCGGTTAACTGTAAAACCAAACCGTTTTAGAATTTGGAAAATATCCAGTACACAGAGTGTACAGTGGATTTTAGATCTGCTTCAGAGAGGGTTAATGATTGAGGCAAATCTTGTGAAGCAATGAAAGCTTTCAGAAATGCTTCAAAGTTCAAATGCCATGAAAGCAATTCAAGGTTATCTTGACTATTGTCTTTATGTACTTTGTATATATCATACTACTCAGAGGTACTAGTTTCATTATCATCACCAGAATAAAAGAACACCAAAGGAAGTAAAGTCTGAGAAGAGGCTTGAATCTTCATGGTACTTACAAAGCCTATAACTCTTAATGAATCTTTTGACAGGTGAAAATCTTACGAAGCTTAAAAGAAATTGACAGTATTATATATTTCTTTTACGTGGACTAAAAAGCTTTCTTTACAGCTTTGACTATCAAATCAAGAAAAATCAAATCTTCATTATCCTTTCTTTCTTAAAATGGTACAAATCAGTCTAGCACATCCAAGGCTTCACTGCAATCTAATGGATCTAAGATAGTGCTGCAAGTATTCCAGGGAAAAAAAGTTCTATCTGAATGGACGGCTAGATTGTTCTTGCTTTGAGATAAGCATCCAGAGTCCCTCTGGGATATACAATAAATAGCTGATTAGTTACAATAATTTGGGCCTGAATGATCATGACTTGAATACTGGGTTGCCATTAACATTAGCTGTTCCCCCTGTTCAATAGTCTGATTTTCTCAGTTACACAAATATATACTGTCAGTCTCTTCAAAGATCAAAATCACATGGACTAAGAATTTTCCATTTGAGAGAGAGAGAGAGGGGGGGATGATAAAACTTCAATTATCATGTGAAGTCATCCTAAAAGGACAAAGTGTAGAAGAAAAAGAAAAATGAGAGACAGTGATGCTTGTAAGATGAAGTTCAGTCTGAGGGACATCAGTAAGCACCACTTTAATACAGAAGTTGCCAAAGTCCTAGATACATGAGATGGTTACAGTGAAAAATTTCCACCTCCTATCAATTCTGAACCTTTCCCAAGCTTTCTTGTCAATGAATGATGCATGTTCCACCACTACCTTTAAAATGTTCAAACATATCAAAGACCAAGCAAAACAGTTAATAACAAAACGTGTGACCAACAAATCATACAGGAATATAAGCTCTATATGTCCGATCTTCTACATACCTTGACAATGCTGATATACATTCAACAAAAGAAAACTATATAAAAGCTAATAAAAACCACATGACCTGTATACCTTAGAGGAATATTAGCTTTGTGTTTGGGTCTCTGCTACAGTCTCTCGATCTTGCAGACTCTGGTCCCCTGATAGTGCTTCACTCTTGCTGATAATGGGATCTGCCATACCTGCTTCACTGCAACCAGAACTCTCATCATTGTTCTTCAGAAGGCCTCGGGAGGAGAGGAAGCTGAACCAAATGTGCAGAGTTTGTAAACATGCAGTTCTGACAACCAATACACCATACTCAATAGTGTAATTGCTAAGCATAACAAAAGCCAATGAAAAATACGAAGACTATAATTAACTATATACTCTTACTAACAACTGTAAAGTGACAGTGAACAAATATATGCTCTTGCTAAACACTGTAAAGTAATAGTTAACTAAAAAGTAACACATGCAACAATACTGTAAGATTATTCTTGAGGTTACATAGCCAACCCACAAACTTATAAGCAAATCTACAATAAAATATCTACATTACAAAGTCTTTGTAAACGACAAGAACCACAAGTAACTGGTCCGACTCTCATGAGGCAAGTCATAAGATAGCTGTAAGAACATGAAAATCTTTATTTGCTTTTTTTGGTGTTTCACTAACTAGTGGAGTATCTATTGTAGCTGAAACATGTCTCAGATATCTGGACATGGAAAAAAATATAATCATTTCGAAGGTTAAAAACATTTTCACTCCAACCAAAAGAAATACAGTATACATCTTGAAATATATAGGTCAGGTTCATTCTGACCTTCATACTTTAGTGTGAAGTCTGTTTTACTCACCCTTTTCAAATTACCTCATATTTTGAAGCTGCTTACTTGGAAATTGGGCCTACTCTCTGCCAATCAGCAACCACTACTGGGCTAACACTACCAGCCTACTGCTTCTGGCCTCTTAGAGCCTACAACTTGCTGATCATGGCACTAACTCATAGAAGCCACATATAGTAAAGAGAGAAGGTTTTCCAAGAAAAAGAAAGGAAAGCCAGGGCAAGACAAAAATAACAAAAAAAATTGCTGGCGGGATGCCTCCTCAATGAGAAAAAGTACTTCCAACTTCCAAAATCTGCTTGTTTCCCCTTTGGAGTCTATTCCATACAGCAAGAAAGCACACCCACACAAAGTAGGGAAAATTAAGAGGTAAACTTGAAAAAAAAAAGTCACCAAATTTCACCTAACTCAGCAAGGCTAAAAATAAAAAGGAAGAGGTCAATTTCCCATCGAATGAGGAGACTATCTATCTATACTCTCTTGACACCTGTTCCCAACTGGAACTCCCTCAAAAGGGGTGGCCATAGGAACAGAGGATACACTTTGGAGAAAGTCCTCATCAAATTGAGCATCTTCATTTTCAAACATGGTTGTGAAAAGGATAAAAGACTTCAATTTCAAATAAAATTGTGAAAAGGCTAAAGCAAGGTTTAAATGAATTTTTCTTAAAAAGAGACTATGTCCACAGTGTCTAAACACATCAAGATTGTCAGATAATTCTCAAAGGGAAAGAGGTAGTCTGAAATGCCAAAGAGGAGCCCTTGTCTCTCCCCAAAGGAGACACTGATGATCTCTGAGCCTTTAAAAAATTTTCAGAAAATAAAAAGACTACCCATATGACCTCTTGTTAACAAGGGTTTGTCTTACAGCAAAATCTTCTATGGAGAGGATTACAGAATGAGAATTCTGACAGCAAACAAAAATATTTCTCTAGAATTTATCTCCAAGTTGTAAAATTTTCCAGCAGCATGTGTTATCTATCAAAAAGATGCTAGGGTTGACTGTCAAAGGGTGAGGAAAATGGAGGATTGATTCTTTTCCGAACAAACTAAACTGTGAACGAACCAAACTCTACTAAAGCCAACTCATCATATGAAACATCTGTCAGAAAAGACATCCCCCAGCAAAAAGAATAAAGAGAATGTACACATTGCTTATCTTGACCTGGCAAGGGCTTATGATTCATTAAAGGGGGTCCTGAAAAATCCTTTGAAGGAAGGAAGGGTGGACAAGTAACATCAGCAGACCTCTGCAGTAGTAAGGCATGTCCCAAACAGAAATATGATTCTCAAGGAAAACTGGATCTAAGGGGCAAATGTTGGCAAAAGATTAAAAAGGGCCTCATTTACCTTCAAACAAAGGAGGCCTATAAGAAGCCTGCGAGGGGACTGGTACAGCTTGCTAGCAAACTAGAGCAAGCTCTCTTTGCTTTGTCAGTGGGAAAAAGTTAGCTCCAGAGACATTCTTAACAGAGGTACCTGAAGTTCTGAGCCTAAGGTCCTGCATTATATGACAGTCATTCCTAAAGTAGTAGGGACTCTACCCTTCTTTCGCTCATACCTTAAATGACAGACTCTTACAAGATCTACCCCTCTCTTTAACAGGTAACTGAGGAATGAGTCTGTCATATATATAACAAGCAAGATAAAGTGTTAAAATCAATTTTGAGGCACCAAGCACCACTTATAATCAAATATGTGTCCTCCTACTTTAATGCTAACACTCAAAGCTAGCAATTCTACAAACTTTGGTCTTAGCTATGAGACAACCTTGACATAAAGGGACTGCCAGATCTTCTGGAAAGGGGGAGATCTGGAATTGCCTGATCTGGTAAGGGAGAAAATCTGAAATCTAAAGTTAATGAAGAAACTGCAGACCATAAAGCAAAACAATAAGCTGCTGAGACCTCTTCCTACCTCGTTGTGAAGCTCCCAGCAATAATTCAGCACCAAATTAAGCTAATGGTTTGGTGACACCTGCTCATCTCTTCTCTTTTCTTAATAAACTAGGACAAAGAAACAGACAAAAAAAATAGCACAGAAA
The DNA here is from genome assembly GCA_032273605.1 of Panulirus laevicauda. Classification (NCBI taxonomy): domain Eukaryota; kingdom Metazoa; phylum Arthropoda; class Malacostraca; order Decapoda; family Palinuridae; genus Panulirus; species Panulirus laevicauda. The sequence goes on from JAUTXX010018479.1 coordinate 13,474, forward strand.
ATATTGTGGTTAAGAAGAGCAGAGTCCTAAGTGCAAGCTCAATCAATTAAAGCTATGAGATGGAAAGAGGGTTTCCTCAACTCTTTGGGTGGAGTTCCACCCCTATCTATATAAAGACATGACTGATTTGTGACATGAGACCAGAACCTTTAGTCAGGACATGGTACAGAAGGAAATTAAGTTCATCACTATCCCTCAACTATAACAAGGATACAGACTTATCTTTTCATGTGAATTAAATGAAAGACAAGATCCCACCATAATGAGGGTGCAGGAGGCTACCTAACACTGATATTCTAATAGAAAGATAAAGAGGGTATGTATTTACTTGTAAGGGCCAGCATATATAAACATTTCCTAGTATATGATTAGCATACTGTCCGGGGCAAGGGACTTTTTGGTCTCATGTATGACTTGTGTATAAAAACCACTATCACATTATGTATATTTTCTTTTTGTAAATATACTTCTTCATTGTTGGGAAAATGGGATATCTTTCCCCAGTAAGATGCTGGAAGTGCACTATGAGCTCCAGGGTCAAGCAACAAGGGGTTATCACAGAAGGTGGGAGCTCTAGTAAAGAGCCATGCCACAAACTCCAGTGGCAGATCCAACTGAAAGTCAGTTGGTGTTCAACATACTATGTTGGCCAGGAACACTTTCATTTAAGCTCATGTCTCATAATCCAAACAAATCAATTTTGCTTAGAAAACCAAATGATGATGCAGAAACCAAAACAAAAGGGGCTCTGGAATACAAACCTTTCAACCAAACCAAAGGTGATCTGGAATACATGCCTCTAAACCAAGCCAAAGGTGCTCTTGAATACAATCCTTTCTCTTTAATCCCCTAGTTTCATGAGGAATTTGCCTAGAGAAGGGATTACTTTTATTCCAACCCCTTGGAGTGGAGTGGTATCCCAATATATCATAGTATACTGGTCAAGGTATGAGACTCAAATCAGCATTGGGCCAAGGATCAGCCCCAATCTTTTACCTGGTTCTGCAAAATGGATACCAATCAAAGAATGTCTGATACCGATGCATTCCCAAGGAAAAGTGAGCTGTGAGACACCAGTAAAAGTGCGTTGAATATATCAGCCCAGTGGCAGTTTTAGATTAACCATGGTGGACCTAAATAATGGCTGAGCATCTATGAAGAGAGAGAGGTTATCCAAAAAGGGTGAGTGAAGAAGTGGCTTAAACACAAGGGTTAGAAAGAACCTGAATCATATATTCAAAGGTATGTATTTCTCATGTCTTGCAGGACAAAATGCAAAGGAGAGAAATATTGTGAAAAATTTGCAGTGGCACCATCAGGGAAAAATTACACAACGTAACTGGTATGCAAATAAAATTATCAAATTCTTTTCATAAATGCACTCTTAAACGTTACATGCCAAGACACAACTTAAATATATTTCTCCAAGTTCTGTCTCTAAAAAGTAATTAGTAAACTTTAGTGCATTAGCAGACTTAAAAGCAACAACCACAGTTATCCAACTCTTGTTATCATCCCAAAACTAATTATAAAATTAAACAAGGAATCCCAATTCTTCATGCAGTAAGTTATATAAATATATATGTAAGCACCTTGCTATCATTATCTACCTACACCCACACAAACACACATGGATGACTTTCTACAGAGGAAAATTTACCAAAGTGTGTGGTAACACTGTTTTAGGGGAAAGAGGTCACTTGTCATGAACCTATAAGGTTTCTATGAGAAAGTGAGGTCTGTTTTACATAGAAGGGAACCTCCAGAAGTTTTTCATATATTTTTTCAGAATAAGTTGACTATCATTAGTTCATGCATTAGGTAAGAACGTACTGAAAACAACCTTATACAAAAAGTAGAGAAACTAATGTTCATAATATCATTCATCAAGTAAATTTTGAATGTTGTGAACCGCATGACAGATTACTCACCACACAGTGAATGCATCTACCATATTTCTGTTATTTCTCTTAAAATACAACTCATTTCTAATGCATGAATTAGTCAAGAATCTACTTGACAACTGAGTTAAAAGATATATAAATAGATACATTTTACCATGTCGATGACAAAGTCTAAGATAAATCTTTGGAAAAGTAGAGCAACTGGGGCCCTTTGTAAGGCTATGTGAGTTTTCTTATATTTTTTCTGAATATGTAAATAATCATTAGTCTACATGTAGTAAGCACATACTGAAGAGAAGTGGGTAGAAAAAGCATACAGAAAATACAAACCAAATGATCAACCACTTGCCCCTCTGTGAATATACCACCCATTTTTCCTTATTGTTTCTTAATATATAATGTATCTTTTATGCATGAATGAGTCAAGAACCTAAAAGAGAATTATCAAAATATATAAAAATATATATGAATAAAAAGATACAAATAAAAAGATACAATCTACCATATCATTCACCCAGTGTAAAATGAATGGTGAAGAAAACAATAATGTCAAAATCATGCTAAACATTTTATCTTTTCCTTCAACTCAAGGGCCTCCTTTTCATTTTGTGGGGTGCAATTTTAGTAAGGGTACTTGCTGGATTTTTACACATGGTGGTGAATGGTATATGTTGACCTAAGTTCAGAATCATACAAATAACAATCAATGCATATTCATACATTGAATACTGGCATAGAACTAACATGGTGTACAGTATAGCCTGGGTGTCTGGCCATCACGGTATGGGTTCTGTGTGCTGCTTGGGTGCATCGCACAAACAGCTGAACTCACATTGTATCATGAAGGTTCACGCTTTAACAAGATGGAAGCAATTCAGATACTCACATTATGTCAACTTTGGTGCTACATCCTGAATCATTTGCACTCTATACCTTCTTCACTCAGCTATCATCCATTACGCATCCTACACGACCGTATCATCTTACCAGTGAGTCTTTTATCTATGTAAAGTCTTTTATCTATGTAATTTTGTACTGATTAATTCACACTACACATCCTTCTCAAAACTTTCTTCTACATCAATATAACCCTTTATCTTTATATCTGGATTCATGGGTTCACTTCATATTAACTTATATTATCAATTTAGATGTATATTCTTATCTAAATCAGAGCAAAGTCTTAAACAAGAGACTGCTTAATGTTTCCCTACAAAAATTGTGATAGTTTTTGTGATAAATGTTAAAAAAGTTCAGATGTAATTACTTACTTGAAATTGTCAACTAAGTCATCCTCGTTCTTCGCCCTCAGTGACTCTTCCTCACTCACTGCTGCTTCCAATTCACTGTACACCAAAGCCATGCATTGTGTGAAATCATTAGGACCAACTACAAAAAAAATCAAACTAATTTTGACAACACAAAGAATTGAAAGAATAGAATATGTTCCATTACATGAATTTAGAAAGAAAACATACACATAGTGTCTACTGAAGATCACTAAATGTTTAAAAAGCAAATGCAATGAAGAGAGAACTGTAACACACAAACTTCCAAGGCAAAAAATCAAAGCATTAAATTTTGTAAGCAGTGCTCACTTTCCATCCATAAAATATCCCTCAATCTAAATTTATTGCATGGAAACATACTTGAAATACAAGTAAATTCCATCTAATTTTCTAATGGAAACAAAGTAAATGAATCTTCAAAGACCTGGCATTGCAATAAATCAGTCCGAAGCATTTCAAACTCATGACTACTTCCTACTTTAAACAGGATGACCAATACAAAACCCCAATTTAACATAAGCATAAAACAGAGCAACGGAAAAGATCTTGCCATTTCATGAAAGACCTAAGGAACTAATGAAATGGGCACTAAGAAGTAAATCAAGAAAATAAATGAGAATAAAGATATGAAAAGGCTTTTAATGATAATTTCACTACCAAGGTGCTATCTTTAACATCTTTCCCATTTATACAAGGTATATCAAGGACATAAAGTCCTGAAGTTTACTCACACACATCCTCAATTTATGTTCAATGTGCAAGAGTAAGCAAAGGCTTCCTAACTGAAGTGCCTCTAAATTTTTCACTCTCCATATTACATAAATTAATCAAGCATGATTAATGACTCCATTCATTGAGCCATCATCAAAATCATTCTTTCTCTACTTCTCATGATTAAGAATTTTTACACTAACATCCTCATTCGATGTGCTTCTTGGCCTTAAAAAAAAATTCACCCATTGCATATACTGATCTCTTCTGCAGTTTACCTCTTCCTATAACCCTAACCATACTTTGTCATTCATCCTTCAAGGCTTTACTGAACTATCCCAACCTTTATGTAATGACTAGGAAAAATGTTTCCAGTAGATGAGTAGAACTAGTAAAATCTGAAATATTATGGGAAACTAGTATGAGGTATTCACACAACCACCACCATCTACACCCAATTTGTCAAAGAAATTTAAGCTCTGGCAAGAAACTGTACTTAAATCTTGGTGTATCACTACCATTTCTAAACCCTGCAACCCATTGTGTCATCCTTCACTCTCATTTCCCTTCATTTTGCTTGGAAACTAAGGCTTCTAACATTATATTTATAATTGGCCTTATAATTACAATCAAATAAGGCCAAATCAAACAGAATCATGTCTATTTACATTGTGGATTAGCTGGTGGGGCCCAACTGTGGAAAGCATAACATGTGCCAGTCCCGTACATTTATGGGTATTTAAAGAGGCTTTGGACTTTCTCTGCTGGTTAATGAAAGCTGCAGATGGTAAGTGACATCTACATATACCTCAAGAAAGCACTAGCCAATTCAAACATAAGTGGGAAACTTGAAAATATATATACATATACTAGGGAATCTCCTAAAGAATTCATGCGACCTCCCTCCACCATGGCAATCTAGGGGTAACTGAATGGGTTAGTAATGTTGTGAGTGAAACATTATATCTATACATACATACATAGGTACATCCACCAAAAGGCAATCGCTAAGCAAAATATGAATGGAAAACTTGAGAAATGATAATGAAAGAGTCCTCGTGTTACCCAGGGCCTTTGTCAAGGCTCTTAATACACGATAGATGGAGACTGAGTGTGACTGAATGTGGCCTTTTTTTGTCTGTTTTTCCTGGCACTACTTTGCTGAAGTGGGGGTAGCGATGCTGTTTCCTGTGGGGCGGGGTAGTGACAGGAATAGATGAAAGCAAGCATCAATATGTACATGTGTATATGTCTATATATATTAATTTTTTTTTTTTTTTGTTTTTTTTTTTTGCTTTGTCGCTGTCTCCGCGTTAGCGAGGTAGCGCAAGGAAACGGACGAAAGAATGGCCCAACCCACCCACATACACATGTATATACACACACGTCCACACACGCAATTATACACACCTAT
>JAUTXX010018588.1:0-18790 GCA_032273605.1 Panulirus laevicauda
AGATTAACACTTGACCAACATTTGCATCGCCTCTTACCCCGTACGGTCAGTTTAAACACCCAGCCAACAATATACCTAGCAACTGACTTTTCCTTGTGTGTGTGTGTGTGTGTGTGTGTGTTATTAACGACCCATTCGTAATCAACTTATTTGTAATGTACATTAGTGTAGCCCACCGCAACTCGCTAACTTTCTTTACTGCCACATACACTGCTTTAAACTTCAGGTACTGTTGTCCGCATTCATAATTTCAACACAAAGTTCATTCCAGTCATCCACATACCTCACGGCTGAAAGTACTTCTTTGCACTTTCTTTTTTTCTATCCAGTCTTTTGCCTAATTTTCTCGCTAAGACCTCTGGTTGTTCTCTCTTGTCATCTTTCAAGGAACCGTTCACCGTCGAGACAAATTTCAGCAACTAAAGGACGATTTTAAACATAAAAAAAAATGCACAAAATAATCAGATTACAACTTGTGAAAGAATTTGTAAGCTGGTTACCTCCCTCAACCAGCGCCAACCTTTGCAGAACTGGGCAAGAGGGAAGAAAATGGCATCCCAATAATATATGAACGTGTCTTACCAACATGAAAGCTAATGCCTCGAAGGGTCAATCCCCTCCAGCGTTCCAAATGAATTTCATTCTTCACGCACCTATACTGGCTGGCTTAACCTCTTACAAGGGGGTAATGACCTCCAACACACTGAATCATCAACTCCAAAGCCTGAAGGTCATTATCCCTCAGCTATCACTACATAGGATCATTAACCCCTCAAACAACCTCGGGTCATTAGACCCTGCTTCTTAAACATTCCTCCACTCCCACCCCTCGTCAGCTCAAACTGCTTAAGTAATGAACCACCATTCAGAGACACACACACACACGGGGAATGACAGCTTTCAAGTCTACCGTTATAACCTTGAACACGCAGCGCTACCCCTATTGCCCAACGCGAAACGTGAGGTCAAACACCTTGTGGAATCTCCACACAGATGAGACAACCACCAACATTTCTGACGAGGAAAAAATAATACTTAACGAGCGACGATGACACGATCGTCTGCCAATAATGAGTACGTCAAATGGATATGATGTCAATAATGTCGTTCGCTAACGATGTGTACCTCAAATCATAAAGGCGAAATCGTGTCACTTGAATGTGTACAACCAAATACAACACGTCAGTATAATAACCCTTGAGTGTACTCCTTCAAAGGTACATCCATTCAAATCAAATCAACTAGAACACTAAACTCCTTCCCAAACTCAGTAAAGCGATAACGATTCATCTCCAACATCTACACACACACACACACACAAAAAATCCTCTCCTCACATAAAACTTGTAAACCTGTACCTACTTATAAGGTCAACAAACACACTCGCATCATTCAATATTACACGAGTGAATGAATTCAAAAGATCAGAGTTGTCGTCTTCCGTTAAACAGCGAACAAGTACAGACAAACACGACGTCCGTGGTGATCCACCACGAGTCCAGGTGAAATGATGATTACTTCCTCATTCAAGTCAGACTGCGTGTCCTCCTAGCAACTCAAAGACACGCAAAAGACTTTCATCTTCTTATGTATCTCTAAAGACTTTAAAGTAGTGAAACATAAGATATATTTCTCCTTCCGACAAAATGTTCTTGAGAACGGATCTAATATTTCCATTACAGACCATCTGGGTGCAAGATAACAATCACGCGAATATCTCAATTTTAGCGGGGGTTAGGAGTGACTTGTGGCGTTGATGGAGCTGTCCAAATTATAATGCCTTGCGTGTGTTCAACATGGGCAAATGAAGAGAAGTATGACGGCGCTCAATTTAAGTTCAACGGCCCCTAGTTTAATATTTCATGAGGAGTTAAAAAAAATGCTAAAAGTTTAGGTTATACTTGCAAGGTTTCACCAAACGGTCAAGCTAGGAGTAGCGCGTAGCGCTCACCGCAAGAAACGTTGACTTCATACAAATCCAAGGGAGAGAGAGAGAGAGAGAGAGAGAGAGAGAGAGAGAGAGAGAGAGAGAGAGAGAGAGAGAGATTGGTATGCGTCGTGTGTTTGCGAGACGAGCGAGGAGGGCGCGAGGATTGTGGTGTGAAGGTGTTGAGGTTACATAAAATGGTGGGAGGAATGTAAACATGGGCGAACGAGGCAGGGTCTAGGTGACGGCTGACAGTTACTTGTTCTGAGATAGGTTTATATAGAAACTCTAGCGTAGCGTAAGCGATGCTGCTAGTTAGAGCACACCTAAGCCAACAGGTCTCAAGCCTTCTGTTCTGATGTCTACGCTCCTCACGCACCGATCTGAACCCATCAGAAGCATCAACTTTTATATATTCTTTGGGCGACTGTTTATAGTCGACTGAAGTGCAGCCCTCGACCGCCAATTCAATTACATCACAACCGCCTTAACAATGACGGAGACATGAAATATTTATACCTAAAACGCGCTCGAAATGTTTAAATTTCTCGGCTATCGGTTTGAATGCCTCAAAGTACCTTAACAACACCATGCACCTGAAGAAATTTAAGCCCCATGAGCCTGTAGCTTAAATTACCCAAACCTCAAATCTAAACAACTCGAAACTACCGCAAAACATAGCACGCCTGAGGTATTTAAATACCAGCGCGCCGAGATGTTTACATTTCTCAGGCGCCAACTTAAATCCCATTGCGCCCGAGACGCTTTAAATGTCTAAGGCGCCAATTTCAATACCTCAAAACTAACGAAATAATAATACCTACACCTGAGGTACATAATCAACTACCAAAGGGACCGAGATGTTTAAAGTGCACAGGCACCAATTAAAATGACTAAACTACCGTAACAAGACCGGAGTCGGACGCCTGAGGCATTTAAAACTCCCAACCCTCCGAAGACGTTAAATGCCTGCGGGCGCCCGTATTTTAAATGCAGTGCCGCGCCAAACTTTTAATGACTCAGGCGTGGTGTTAACACCTTTCTGCTGCGCTGGAGCTTAAATATCTAAAGAGTACTGACCATACTGCAGCACCTGTGGATGACTGTAAATGTCTCGCTTGCGCTAAGGTGAATGACAAATGCGCACGTTCACAGTTATGAAGGGTTGAAACCCCCTGTAAGACGCTCCTGCAGCTTCGAGGCTGCACTTCACGCGGGAGCAGGGGAAGTTGGAATTAAATAACTGCTGCAGAAAAGGCCCTCAACCACACTTGTACTTACCGTCCACTGACGATAACACACGCAAGCGGAGTCCAGGAACAACACGTTATCTATTTATATGCCTACCTATCAACAGACACACACAGGGTTAAGAGACGGGGTAAACGAATGTAAAAATTTCTCCCCGAAATACACCAACAATAATAATCACACAAGCACACACTCCACCAGTAAGCGGTAATACTTCGAGCGGAATGGTACTTTCGGCATGGCTATGTCATCGTCAGCGGAGAGATGTACAGCTTCCAAAGTTATCACTTTTTGAGTGGCTAAAGGTTATGGTAAACGAGGACTAAAATACTCCGACAGAGACTAAAAGTCCGGCATTTCATTAAAAGAGTCAATAGCAATTCTGTTTGATGGAAAAAATTTGCACTAATTAGCTTCGTCAAAACACAACACTCAAACATATTTCTGCCTAACAATATAATGCTAATGACTAGACTAAACTTTACCTCACAATGGGCTAAGGGCTTTTATCTTTTCAATACGTATGCCAATTTTACAAAAGGCCTCTAAAAATACATTTGCAAAACTAGAATCCAGTGATCCAAACCCTATTTACATTAATACACATGAATAATTGACTACACAAAGTTCTCTGCTATTCTTTACTAAATGTGAACATTAACAATGTTGTCGCTTTCATGGTACTGTAATGAAATGCTATTTTAGATCCTAAAAAATTCTATTTACATTGCATGTCAGCAAAGTCTATTTATATCAACTAAATATAAAAAATTAAATGTCAAATATTCACCGTCAAATATTCAAATTATTTTCAATGCGCTTTAATGTATCTATATAAATCATGGCGTGATTGGTCTTAGAATCTTCTATCTTGATCCAATATACACGCAATATGCAAGACCCTGTGTATTTCACACGACTGATGTCATTTGTAACCAATAAAACCCAGTTACAATAAAAGGACCTACAACAAAAGATACAACATAAACATCAATATAATGCCAGCCTAAAACATAAATGAACTTGTACATACACCCATCTGTTCATCGCAGTAGATGGAAAGACATTTATCATTGATGAGATTGGGATGTCTAGTAATAAATAACCGGCTGAAACTGCATTTTTCCACTCGCGAATGACACACATTAGATATCCTTTTATTAAACACAGTTAGTCTTAGGACTTCGGACGCCATATTTGACTGTCCACTTGTTATAACTTCAAGTAATCTACAATACTATGTCAAATAATCAAAGAACATTAAACCTCCAAATACACCACTAAATTCTTCCTTCAAAACAATTTCCATTCAGTGTCTACAAATATTCTCATAGTAACATACAAATATATACAGCAAGTGTTAAATGTTTGGAACATGTCTTATCTTTTTTTTTCATCTAAAGCCTTATAACCTGTGAATCTAAATTTTCTAAATGCAGTGCAGTCTTCACAATCTTCCTCTGGAATATTCAAATTGATATTCTCTCTCAGACAGCACAAGCTTAAAAAATACAAATATTTTGCTGTGGGTGCCATACACAACTAACCTAGATGCTGCACTAATATATAACAAGCCCCCTGCAAAAACACTTTACTGTAGTTGAAAATGTAATGTCAGGCTTATGTATCATTTCCTACACACATATAAAAGAACCCCCACTGCAAGACACTGTTAAGAGAGATACTCTAAAATATACTAATTAAAATCCTGGGTATTATGCATGATGTTTAATGTGTATGAAAATTAGCTATCTCAGTCTTGCTTTACAAAAATGTGATTGAATTCATAAACAAATCTACCTTTTCAAGTGTGGAAGTGAGAGTGTGTACTGCTCACTTGCAAATGCATCAGCTTCACCTTATAAAATACTAAAGCTGTGTTTCCTTACTAATAATATGACCATTACTCACCTTGACTAGAAACTTTGGATTCCGTTGAACTATGAACTACTATGACACACTATCTGAAACAACATCATAATTTGTTTTAACAAATATATCAAATCAGTACATGAAGCAAAATGAAAACAACTGAATTACTCAAAGAACACTTCGATACTAAATAATTCAATATCATTCAAAGGACATTTCTATAAAAGTTATTCAAAATAAAGTATTAACTGCTGTATCAGTATTTGTAGGTTATTCAATTAGTAACAACGTAATATTCAATATAAAGTATTAATTACTGTATTAGTACTTGCAGGTTATTCAAAGTAAAGTATTAATGACTATTCAAAATAAGGTACACTTTACGATTGAATTAGCAACTGTGGGTTATTCACAACAAAATATTGACTATCAGCATTTGTGGGAGCCACTACTTCATAAACTACCCAGTTATATTCATACCTCATACATGACAAAGGTATTCAAAGCTTCCTTTTTTTTTCAAATCTAGGGGGTCAGGCATGGGTGGAAAAGAAAACATTACCTTAAACGGAAAACAACTGAATAAGGTCTGCTTTTTAATAAATCATCCATTTCTTTCTTCAGTAAGAAAGCAAATGATTACTTCAAACTTAATAAGCAGTGACAGTGCACTAAAACTCATTCCAGCAACACTTACATTTACTGAGATATGATTCCTATTAAAAAATTCTAAACCACTTCAGCTCAACTGGCAGATCCAACAGTCCTTCATACTTTTCCAAAATCAGCATTTATTAAGTGAACCATGATAAATTTAAAAACATTCGACTATTCAAAAGCTTTGAAATGCCTTTCCTAATTGCCATTCTCAATGTAACTAATGTGTGGTGATATGTGAACATCTTCATAGCTATTTAACACTTTTTTAACACCAATCATTGATAGGTGTCCCTACAGCTTCAAAGCTGTACTCTATGCAGGAGCAACGAAATGATGGACTCATTTGGTGAGAGAAGTTCCTTGACGAGACTGAACTCCTTTCTGTCCACTGATGATGAAAGACACCTGCAGAAGGTGACTTTTTGTTCCTGGTGCAATTATTTGAAGGTGGAGTCTGGAAACATTTGCTTAAAACAGAGGTGCTCAACATGACAATGATGAGCCCACCATCAGCTCGAAATTCCATTTCTGTAAGACCAGAACTGACCGACCATCCTCTATCGAATGGATAGGCATTCATATGGCTGCCTCAACAATGTCATGCTTCAAATTCAAAGGTTTCTGAGCAGCTGACTGACAAAGCCAGTTTTCTTGAAATATGAATAGGGCAGGCTCATCACTACTGTTCTTAATATCTCACACATCAGCTATCTGATGCCTGTATTAGAATTACAGGTAGTGTTTGCAGAAATACTAAATTCTTCAAATCATTCATATAGCCTCATATATGAGCCTGGCGATAACTATAGTAAAAATATAAGGAAAGTCGTAAAAACACTGAATTCTTCAAAGTATTAATATATCATTACTGCATACAATGTTTACAGATACAACATTTGGAATGGCGATACAGCATCAATAATGGAATGCTATAATGCACAAAAAGATCAGAGGTGCACTGGCACAGTAACTGTACACTCAAATTCTCAAGAATTCAAGACTCATAATCCCATAAGCAATTTTTAAACTCCTACAGTCAGTTCATATTATTACCTTTAAATCTAATCTCATTTATCAAAAATGTTTCTATCAATTTAACAATATCTAACAAGACTTAATATACAATCCTTGGACCAATCTATGGGGCTCCTGCATTTTTGTGGTTGTGTTGAAATCAACAGCCGGGTAATGATGGACTCCTTTGGAACAGGAAGTTCCTCGGAGAGTACTCTTTTTTATCCACTGACAATATGATGCAGCCTTACCAAAGGTGACTTTTCCCTTAAGGTGTAAACACATCCAGGCAGAGCCTGGTAAAATTGTGTGGCAAAAAGGATTATAAATATGAGTAGTCTTTGAAAAACCGACAGTGAAATACTGTACTGGTAATCGATAAGAGAATCTTCTATTCACATCATAGGCTTTTAGCATTTCAGCAAATACTCTTCACACTTACTTGAGAGAATATACTTATAAACTTCATATCATACATCTATATATTTATTCTATCTAGACTGACAGAATAATAACTTCATATCATAACACTAAAAATCTGTTTCTAAGCTAATAACAAAGTTAACATGCATCAAACAGGCAAAACTTCCAATCGACCACTTAAAATTTTGTGAAACAAAAAGAAATCAACTTAATAAGAGAAAAAGATAAAAAAGCCATATAATGTTGCAAAATGGACATAAAAGGCAATAAAGAAACTGCTTTGTCTGGTTTTATGTTTGGTTGAATATTGAAAATCGAGGAAGACAAATGATAGCTCTATTCAAAGAACTTGCTCTTTTCCAACAAAATAGTCCAGTTCAGTATAACAGCAGAATAGAGGGCAGGTAAAGAGCAATCTTGGTAGAATAGAACACTGATAACCAGCAGACAATTATCACCTAAGTCTTCCAATAAGTCAAAGAACATGATATACAATCAGAGAAAATCTCAACTCTTCCATTACTGAAGAAAGAAATCAAGTCACATAACAGTATTGAAAACAAAATAGATGTATGACTATCACATGAAAGAAATGTGCAAAAGATCTACGCATAGCAATGCTGGATAACATCATCTTTGGAGGACATAACAATGGAAATACTGAATCTGTGAAGATGACGATACGAAAAGTTTAGGTGAAGACAAAGAAAGTAAAACTAATGGTGTCACTACTCGAACCAGCTGTCCTCTGTTACTATAATATGACTAAGAGCTACCATTAACACATAAAGCTGAAGAAATTATTCAGCCTTATATCTAAAAGGTTCTTTACTACCTGTATCATTTCAGTAAAACATCTGATTTACTTAAACATGCCAAAAGGTACCTACAACTTTATGGCACTCACCAGACCATGGATGTGGTATATGGAAAATACTGGTTGGCACTGTCCCTAATCTCCACAAGAAGAAATCTTTTGCTGGAATAACAGACAGGGGACTATCGATAAATTCAATATGATAAAGATCAAATATAATGACAAATATCATGGATACTACCATTATTGTAATGTGCCTATAATTATTTATCCTTATAACCTATCGGTACTGTATAAAGAACACCATGGAATGACATTATTCTGGGGAAGTAAAGAAAAACTCGATGGTGCGGTGTTCCTAATAAGCAATGGGTGTAAAAGCAGGTATAATTAATCATGACTGGTATTCATCTATCTATCTGTTCATTTTCTGCTACCTATTATTGTTTTCATACCCACAGCAGCCCACAATGAAAGAAATGAGGCAGAGGTTCTTGTTCCTTCATTTTAAAGAGAACCAGTCGATTTAAAGGGATAAACAAAACAATGAGGATATTCTGTAAACTACCAGAAAGTAATTACGCTAACTTAAACTACACTCAAGCATTTGTGAATTCAGATTCCGATCGCGTTTGACAGAACAATAACCACTTCATATGACATAACCCCAGTCATTTAACTGAAAGCTAATTCTACATATCCAGCAATGTGTCAGATCCATTCAGCACACCAGGAGTTCATAACATAGATCGGAACGAAACAGAGTGCTAAATTACAATAGATATAAAATATGCTTCCTACTTGAGCATCTTTCATCATTTTTCCACGAATTCCAGAATGAATCACCGTGAACGTCCGGTCAAACACTGAAATAATCAACATGAATCACTTTGCAACAATGTCCGGATTTGTTACCATACCAGGGAAGAGAGCATCTTAAGCGATCACTCTCATGTTAAAATCAACTTTAAGATACTTCTTTTACGTATATTCACCCAGAATAATGTCTCTATACTTCAAATTCACATGAGGAAGCACAAAAGAATGTATCTAATAATAATAACGTTAGAGAAAATACACATATCTTATCTACTCTGTCGACGGCCAATCTCAGGAACAGCAACACCGAGTCTTATTTCCCTTATCTAAACTAAACAAATGGCCATAGATAATGTATTCCGTCGGAAAGTGTTTCCTTTGATATTCATACAGCTAATTGGGTCATCAAAAATAAATATAACAAGCTAAGAAAGAGTGTATAGTGAAATAATTACCCAAAACAACACAGTACTCCAACACGCACCACTGACGAAAACAAACTGATGTGTACCAAGAATAAGTTTACTGATTTTCACACTGGAGATCAAAGTGACCGCAACTTTAACCATAACAGTATTTCAATATTCTAAAACATCTTAGAAATATAAAAATTAACGGATTATTGCTGTAAAAAGCAATAATTCTACAATTCATTTATGTTAATATTTATGATACATTTTAGCTCAAGTGTTTGATGCGCCAATTTATTTTCAGACATTTGCTCCTAAGCGTATCCAGGAATTAACAAAATATTAATATATATAAACTTGCTTTTAGCTTAGTCACATATCTATCTATCACTGGAATGATATCTTTTACTTTCTTAAAATACTCTACTTATAGATTCATTAGCATACTCATAACATTGTTTTTCTTAATTATATGAGATAAATCAGGTTTCTGATTAATCTATCAACATTCGTACAACAGAGAATATCAAAAAAATTTCTTTTTTCATAAGATGTAAAAAGGTAGAGTAAATTCTAAAATATACACCTTATGTAATCATAGTATTTCCGGGGTATGGTCACTCTTAGACTAGACCCTGTTCCTCTTCCGCCTTGTTACTCGCTTCCATAGAGGGTACAAGTTGCTACCGTATAATCCGGTCAGAATTTTCACCGGATTTTAGGACGCATTCGCAATTTGACTCCAAACAAACTCATTCAGAATAATGTGGCAATGAGACCACGCGAAACATGAACATGTAGATTTCTCTCGTTAAATTGTAGGTCTGCCCTGAAAATATATATCTCCTAGCAGGACTAGAAACATGCAAGAACAACAACAGGGTTACCAGTATTGCTACCATCTGGCAGCTGAAGTCAGCCAATCAAGTGGGTGTATTCACCGAGCGATTCCTATTGTGTCCATGCAATATAAATGGACCAATTTATGGTAAGAAAAAATAATCATCAGAAGCGTGTAGCAACAAACATTAAAAAGTTATGAGTTGCTTATAAGCGCTCGATGTCCAAGGCGAGGCTCATGATATATGGAACTTCTGATATGTGATCATTCTCTCCTTGCTCTGTCTTTTTCTACAGACATTACCCTGAAGTAAGCATCAGTACACAATGCCATTCTGAACTATAAAGGGGAGAAACAGCTTATTGGAAAGAAAATGTGAATGCTGTTCCATACATTCCTTGGTAGCAGAAAGTCTCAGAAATTATCTTAAACGAAAGGCATAACGATATGATCATTGATGGAAATGTAAATAACAGAGTGGTATCTTTAAACGAGAAAGAACAGTTTAAAAATATATAATTATAAGAATCTTTAAAGGTAGTAAAGAATGTTTCATAAACGTTACGCAAATAAAAGAAAATGGGCAATAGACTAATCTAAGAAAATGATGTCCTCGGGGATTCAGGGTAGCCTTAAATAAAAGTAATACTCAAGGCATGTGAATGATAATGGTGGAATAAGAGGATGGAAAAGAGCAAGATTCGTATGAAGAAGATACACACATTACAACGTAAAGTTGAGCGTGGTAGTCATGTAGGTAAAAAGGGGGGAAAGCTCTTGGCTGATGAATTAGGCTGCTAAGAGTGGGGAAACAGCAGACGAGTGGCTGTGGCTTCACTTAAGGTAACATAGAAAAAGCTCTGCACAAATTGATTACACAAAAGATGACTGCTATTTATTATGTTTCTAGGGTTGCGTAAACCTGTACCCGACATATAAGATCTACATGGCCTTCTGACTAAAATTCCCTTTCTTTTCTGCTGACCTTCCATTTGTGTTTTACCGAGATCGTCGACAAACTTCGAAAGAATTACTGTACTCTACCAAGAATCTGCCACTGCCCAGTGTCGCATGAAACCTGCGAGAAGCGTGACGAAGTTATCACAATCTGGCATATGGTTTTCACATAGAATGAGATAACATTTCATAAAATTATAAGTTCAGTCAAGTACGTGATTTCCGTGGTATGGTCAGTGCTTTCTGCCACATGAACACGTTTCAGTTGCGACTGTTGACCAAACAGAAAAAGAATTTTAAGATGAGTAAAAGATAAAGCAAACCTAAGAAGTTGTAGCATCTTTGGAATTTGTATGATAAACTGAAGTACTGTTTCTTAAAAGAATGTTGCATGGTGAGAGTTTGCTTTATCAAGGACTGACTTTCAAATGCACTACATGAATTGAAATCATAAACATAAAAAATATTCCTAAAAGCTCTGTTGGAGCTTTCAGGATAATGGATATAGGTCTCTTGTTTTGGTGAATACACATGAGAGAGTGGGTGTAAGCAACTGAGGTCATTTGCCTGTTCCCACACTATTTCGCAATGAGGAAAATTAGACAAGTATGAAAAAATAAAAATGAGGAAGTGTTTAGGCATGATACATCATGAATACTTTGAAATAAAAATTTATTGAATGGAAATGTGGTACCATTACACGTCATGAGATTTTCTAATTGATTTAGTGTAAAAACATAAAAATGACTCATGCAGATAGTTTTCTCAATATCAACCTGCAAATAACAACTTAAATTCCTTAAGCAGTAAAGATCAATACATCTATAATACCATTATGTTCTCACCAACATCAGAGGATACAGTGGTTACAAAAGAACTTCTATACATTCTAACATGAAAAATTGTTCACTGGAAAATAAAACTGTGTACTCTGAAAATAGTAATAAAGGACTAATGAAGTTAAAGAAAAAAAAAATTGAGTATCGCAACCATATATGTACACTAATGTTACTTAAGAGAAATTATGAATATAAATACACAAAGAAAATTATATTCTATATTTACATAATTGTGTCAAGGTATAAAAAAAAATGCTTTGAATACTTTATATGTAGAAATTTCATTGACTGAATGTGGTATCATTATTTATATCATTACATCACTAACTTTCTGGTCTTGCTACCATAAAATATCAGTAAAGAATGTTCCATGCAACTAGTTACCTTATGTGCGAGATGTTACAAATGCCAATTTCTGAATTCCTTTAACAGTATATTTAGAGTATTGATAAATTTTAATAAAAGTAACATAACTGTTTTCAGTGGTTAGATAACATGGGATATAACAGTGGAAAAAAGTTTCATATATTTCTGAAATATAAATGGTTGTTTGTTCTGAATAGATATAAAAAGAAAAAAATATACAGTAAAGCAACTAGGCACACTGGTTTGATGGCAGCTTACATGCAGGTTGAATTCTGTATATACAGATAAAATTACCATCTTGTATTTAGTTAAATATGTGTTAAGGTATTAGAAAATACTACTAATACTTTAATATAAAACTTTTATTGACTGGGAATGTGGTGTTATTACACATCTGTAATAAAATCACTTAATTTTCTTGTTATACCAATTTAAACCATGGGTGTGAAAAAAAAAAAAAACTAACTTGTTTTCAACAAAACTTGCGTTTCTTAAACAGTATAATTAGAGTATTAAAAAATTTGTCTTCAATAATATATCATCAAGATATGTCTATAAAAGTTTCTCTGTACAATTTAGTTCTTGTCTGACTTTTGTCCACTGGAAAAGAAAAACAGCTGTCTATTCTTGTCTTATCAATAACAGTAATGAAGGACACTCCAGGTAGAAAAAATTAATGATCATGAGTGTGTCAACCATACAGGCACACTGGTTTTACGGTAGATTAAATGAAGGTGACTATTAAAGCTTTGTACTCATACCAATACATACTGTTAGTAATCTGTCCTATTGGCCAGTAAGCATATACGTAGAGGCAATCTCAAACTGAAATACATTTTGTTCATATATCATTCCTAAGAATAATCTTTACACTTATATACAAGGACCTGTAAATGGTCATGAGAACATATTCACTGTACATATATATGATAATTGCACCTGACCTATTTTCATGTATTATCTCCAGTGTTTTTTGTTTTCAAATACCGATAAAAACAATCAATTACAAACTGATAATGCAGTCTTTTAATCAAATGTGTAAAAAGTGATTCTTTGGCATCTAAGTCTAAATGATCAGCCAAAGATTCCAGGAACTGGGGGCTTTCTGCTGCTTTCTTACAAATGGCCTTGATCATCTCTGGTTGCACATCTGAAACATAAATAAAAAATGAAACAACTGGAATATGCATATTTGCACTGCACGTGGCAGCTGGAGACTGAGTGTGAATAAATGTGGCCTTTTTTACTCTGTTCCTGGGGCTGCCTCGCTGGAGGGGGTGGGGATGCTATTTTGTGTGTGGCTGGGTAGCCTTTCTTCACTCCATCTCTCTTAGTATCCTACACAAATACAAGTTGACGCAGTTTGCTCACATGTATCACTCATTTCACATACTATCTCCACCACAAACTTTCACATTTACCTCTTATTATGATCAGTAATCCACCAGCCACCCTAATTACTATCACCATAAAAAAAGCACATTCATCTAGGATAGACAAAAAAATATCTTTGTTAGCTAACCAGCATATGAATCTAGCTACTTGGTATAAGGTAGTTGAAGCAGCTAATATCAGCTGATTTCAATTACTTAACTGGGTTTGTTTCCCTTTCCCTGCTTAGTAGTTTGACCTAAATACTAAATATTTAGAGGTAAACTATTATCAATCAAAAAAAATAATAATCACCCTCTGGTGAAGCATCTAGCGGTGTAATATCTTCATCCATTCCATGAATATCATCTATTACTTGAGGTACATCATCAGAATCCCTACTTGGTCTGTCTTCAATGGTTTCCATATTTTCCAAGTTGTCTTCTCCATCTACAAATTTTCTGCTCTCATGGAAATTGTTATTTGGTTGCAGGTTCTCCTTGTCCTCACGGTCCACTTCTCCCAATACTTCACGAAGCTGAGCTTCCACTTCATCCATCAGCGGGTCTGTGCTCTTCTTGCTTTCCCTTATTGTGAGAGATCCTTCATCGATTAGGGTATTAACTACACCTTAATATAAGGAATATTCAAAGTGAATTCCAAAAATATGACATTTACAAACTAAATGTACGTTCATGTATGTAATGAGGACTATATATGTAAATGTAAAAGTAACTCAAACAAGAAGAAAATCACTTACAAATCAAAACAAATGCACACAAATAATGCTTTAATATCATATTTACATATATATCTCACTAACTATTAACTGCACCTTAATATAAGCAATATTCAAAGTGAATTACAAAATATGACGTTTACAAACTAAAAGTATGTTTTAAGTATGTAATGAGGACTATATATGTAAAAGTAACTCAAACAAGTAGAAAATCACTTATGAATCAAAACAAATATACACAAACAATGCTTTAATATCATAATTCTAACCTATCGCACTCTCATTCCTTACGGACAGCTTTCTTCTTTACATGTTCATCTCTTACTTCATCAATTCATAATACTGTTTTGAACCTGCAACTTTCTTAATTCAGAAATTTATTGTCTAAAGTGTTTTTCCATTCATCATTATTTTTTGATAGATTCGGCTTCTTTCAAACTATTTTTCACCTCAACCGAACTTAAATCCTTTTTCCCTTATGCATTAACTTTCTTTTCATAACCTGCAACTACAATCTTGACCATTAAAACTTCAATCCTGTGTAAATGGATGGAACCATGTTTCACAACTTTCCTTAAAACTTTTACACAGCCTCACCTGTAAAGTTTTTCCTCATACTTCTTAAGCACTTTCACAGTTGCAGAAATCTTTGGTGCCCGCACTGGTAATTTATATATATCGGCTTCAGTTAACTGGCTTAAATGGCCAACAGTAAATATACCACGCTCTTCAAAAACAGCCAATAGTCCTGAAACCCTGCAAAAAGAAATCAATCATACATATCAAAATTGTTAAGCATTCATGTCTTAAGTGCTTTCTTTTCCAAGAATGGAAGGATATTTCCAAAGCACATCCAGATGACACTGCTCTTTTCAGCATCTAAAAAAGCAGACATACATTCTAAGGCTAAATATTTCTTGTGGCACATATGATAAAGAATCTTCATCGGATAGTTCCATTTGCTACTACTAAGAATTTTCTACTTGTTGAAACTAATTTTTCCATCATAGTTTATTTTCAATGTTCTGTTCTAATTACAATCATGTAATTAATCAAATGCCTTTACAAAGCCATGAAAAACAGAATCCACCCTCATTCCTTAAATCAGTCCCATAAATAATACTGTAATCATAAACAATGATGCAGTGAACTAGTACCTAAATCTGCTGACTTTACCTACCACAAATCCATGCTGACCTTCACTTGTATGTACTTTAACATAAGACAAATCCATTTTGAACTCCATTTAGGTAGTAATCCTAAGATGGGTGTTTCAATACACTTCTTACTTGCTCTTTAAGCCTTTTATTTCAAGTTACATCAAACCCACCAGTCTCTATTGTTTCAGCATTAGTTTAGACCCTCCTGTGTGTGCTGGTGATACATCAATTCATGTACTTCTGTTATGATACTCTCACTTCAGCTTTGTCTTAATAGTACCATCATCAGTTCTGCTATTCATGGATCTGTCTTTTTCTGGAAAATACCTGGGATTCCACCTGGTCCGGGTGATGTGTTTTCCTTTTATGTTAATGGCTGTAATCATGTAATTTTCAGTTACCATAACATCCAGTATGGAAATCTCATGAAGGTGGCTGAATACTTTATTATCTCGATTAATCATTTTGTCATAAACACTGATTCATACATATCAATTATTCCTTTTGTGTCACTTAAAATACCTTTCTCTGTTTGACAGAAAGGAAGGGAGGATGGGGAAATGCTGAATAAACTTACAATGCAGAAGAAGTGAGAAGATGGGCCACTTGGTCAATCTTATCTTGGCAAGTAATAAGAGCTGGGTAGAGGGGCTGGCTGCAGTCCAAAAATGCAGGCGAGTCTGCCTCTTGGGACTCCTTACTTGGGGATGGAAAATCAATATCTGGAAATGCATAACAAAGTCAAAGCACAGACAATCATATCTGTTCCTGGGATCTAAACACACCTCCTTTATTAAAATTACGTCATGTGCCCTGAAACAAATTACTCCACATAAAAAAATAAGACTGAAGTGAATGTGCACCACTGCTAAAAGATGTTTTCTATGGCAATGTGCCACATCAGGAAATAAAATAATTGGCCTCATTCGCAAACAAATATATCATGTGTAGTGCATCAAACCCAGAACCTACAACAAGCCTCCACATTGATACCAGTGAAACTATCCAATAAATGCCACTTCCTGTATGTTCAAACTACTTCAACACATCCTGGTTGGTCCTCTCACCATGACTTGGGAAACCATGAAATAATTCTGTGGAGCTTGGCTGCAGATGGTGGCCTCTGGTTTCAGTGTATTAAACATGACAGTTAGAAAAGTGGATGTAAACAAATTAGACCATTCTTCTATTCCTGGTATTTCTTTCCAAAAAGGGAAATGATAAGTATGAAAAACATGAAAACAAAATTAAAAATAAGAGAAGAGATTTTGGGTCATTCAAAGTAGGATGAAACTGACCCCAAAAGAATATATACAATGCTAATGGATCATTGTTTAGTCAGTAATCTAGACAAATAACAACTGATAGAATATTATACTTTATCATAATCTAAATACTATGTATTATTCAAGAATAAATAATCTTCTGACATACTACTAGGTAACTGAAGTATTTGGTTGCCAATGTAAACAATTCTCCAACTAGCATAAATCTCATCAAATTTCATGCTTGAGCTTAAAATAATGTGAGTATCTTATTATTATGTGGTTACCATAGTCTTCTCTAACACCCTCTAGGAAGCCTTCACCTTTCTTCCTGTAACAAGAGTATTATCAAGATATAGTTCACAAATCTGTAAAACTTTAATGTACAAAGTAGTTTAGTTTCACATCTCTTGCATAATCAAAGGTTACATGCATCAACAATTAGAAGGAAACTTTCCCTAAAGGTCTACTCAAAGAAACCTACCCTTCACTGGAGATGCTGCTTTCGTCATGTCTAATCTCTTTTGTGCCCGAATTCCTTTCAGGGTCTTGGGAGAGGGAGGAATTTCAACACGATCAGAGACAAGAGGATCAGTAAACCTAACACACCTTCGTTTTGGTGATGGCGTTTCTCTACCTGCAATATAAAAATAAAAACATTATTACTTTTTTCATACTTGATTATTGTTTCTCATTCCATGATAGTTTTCAACTATCAATGATGAACTGTTGGAGTATAGCATGTAACTGCAATGCTTAACCTACTAGGCAACCATTATCCTGTGAACACACACCTGTACCTCTACTTGTAAAAAAAAAAAAAAAAAAAAAAAAAAAAAAAAAAACTCACCCTCTGCAAATAAACCTCTTTGTACAACCCACACAGTAATATAGTAATAAAGCTACATACTGAAGCTATCATCCAGCACAGTTTTCTTCTTCAAGATGCTTGTGGAAGGAGATGCTCCTGGAGATGGCTCATGTTTCGCCCAAGGTCGCCCAGAGTCACTGAAAAAGGTACAAAGCACCAAGCATGTAAAACATATCGATACAAAACTTACATAATGAAATCTGACATTTCAAATAGAAATCATTCACAATGTTCCACATATCTACAACTACATGAACGATAAAGATTTCCTGACAAAGTTCACAAAAATTCTAATATAGCACATCTCTTTATACCAGCATCCCAATACACACTCAATCTCCAACAAACTTGTTTCCAGTTGTATTCCATATCCACACACACCATTACCTTTCCTAAATTAAGTGTCTACTCCTGCCATAGTGAGACAGTGTCAAGAACAAACAAATCATGGCCTTATATGAACATGTGCTTATACAATGCCATACTAACAGTCTTAACATTACAGTAACTTTACAAAGCTATATACATTATGTAATCTATTATACACAAAATATAATCACTATTTAAGACTCCTTTATATGGTATCCCACTGCACTCCCTCATTCACCAATAATCTTTTCAGTAGTGTCCTTATCTTCTAAATTACTTAAAACTCAAGCCTCATATTCTGATCTAAATCATGGCTCCTTTTCCTACTGTAAATGTTGGCTGATAAATACCAAACCTACCATGCAATCTATTTTTTGGTTATCTCTACAACAAGCTTTTCTGAATCAAGAGAAAACAGTTCTCAAAATATTTGTTAAAAACTGGGATATGTTAGTATGACTATAAAATATATAAACTAACTGTTGCTGAAGTGACATTCTCAAATGAGATAGAATCTTTTGCAGTTCTTTCTTAGTACTTGGTGTTTTTATGGCTGACACAAATTGGTAATACATGCAATTCTTGTCAAAACTATTTCTAAAAAGCAAACATCATATATAATTTTAACTGGTGAGAAATGAACTCAAATAAATTGGAAGCTTACCGATCACAATACTTCCTTTTACGGTTAGGAGGGGTGCTGGTAGGAGAGAAATGACCAGTTCCACTCCTTCTAATAGGTGATCCACCACTGCGATATCGAGAAGCCTCACCTAGCAGTGAGGAAGAACTCCTTTATTACTTTATTTCACTATACTA
>JAUTXX010018697.1:3139-30065 GCA_032273605.1 Panulirus laevicauda
CTCTCCAATAGAAGTGTGAGGGCTCTCCTTCCAACAGAAGGGTGTGGCCTCTCCTTCTAACAGAAGTTTTGTAGCCTCCCTTTCCAATAGAAATGTGTGCACTCCCCCATCTCAACAAAAGTGTTTGGCCTCCCATTTCAATATAAGCTTGTAAGCCCCTTTTCAACAGAGGTATGCAGCCTCTCCTCTCAATAAAAGTGTGTTGCCTCCCCATCCAAAAGAAGAGCGTAACCTCCCTTCTAACAGATGTTTGTTGCCTCCCCTACATCAGATGTGTGTGGCTTTCCCCTCCAACATAAGTGTGCGGCCTCCCCTCCACATGATATGTGTGACTTTCCTCCACCAGATGTGTGTGTCCTCCCTCCACCACATGTGTGTGGCCTCCCCTCCACCAGATGTGTCTGGCCCACCTTCCACTGGATATGCTTGGCCTACCTCCAAAAGATATGTGCGGCGTCCCCTGAATTCACTAAATGTGTCACCCCCCGCCGGATGTGCGTCACTTCCTTTGCACATGGTGTGTGTAGCCTCCCCTCCACTGGATGTTTGTGGTCAGGCAGACTGTGGTTCTCACCCACATACTAGAGTCTTTACACAGAGAAAGAGGCCCGGCAAACTAAGGTACCCACTCACGTACTAAAACCTTGACACATAGGAAGAGGCCGAACTGGCTGAGGTACTCATTCACGTGCCAAGGTCTTGGCGCAGAGCATGAGGCCCTGCCGGTAGAGGCACTCACTCACGTGCTAGAGTCTTCATACTATTCAAGAAGTCAGGCAGACTGAGGAACTCAATCAAGTGCTTGAGTTTTGTTACAAGGTAGGAGGCCCGGCAGACTGAGACACTCGTTCACGAGCCACAGCCTTGACATAGAGCAGGAGGCTCGGCTGACTGAGGTACTCACTCACGTGCCAGTCTTCACAAAGAGCAGGAGGCTCGGTAGACTAAGCCACTCACTCACATGTTAGAGTCTTGAGAAAGCTTGGGGGCCAGACAGGCTGAGGCACTCACTCAAGCGCTAGGGTCGACACAAAGCAGGAGAACCGGAAGACTGAGGTACTCACACATGTGCTAAAGTCTTGACAAAGAGTAATAAGCCAGACAGACTGATTTTCACTCAGCACAAGAGTCTTGTCATAGAGTAAAAGGTCGGGCAGACTGTGATACGCACTCATGTGGTAGATTCTTTAAACAGAGCAGGAGGCCCAGCAGACTGGACTGAGGTACTCACGTGCTAAAATCTTGGCACATAGCAAATGGCCAGGCAGGCTGAGGAACTCAGTCACATGATAGAATGCCGACGCAAAGTATGGGGCCGGCAGACAGAGGCACTCACTCACGCGCTAGAGGCTTGACAGAACGAGAGGCCAGGCAGACTGAGGCATCCACCCATATGCTAGAGCCTTGACACAGAAAAGGAGACCAGGCAGACTGAGGCACTCACTCACTTTCTAGAGACTTGACAAAGACCAGGAGACCAAACAGACTAAAGCACGCATTCATGCACTTGAATCTAGACATAGAGCAGTAGGCCTGGCATACTAAGTACTCAGAGAAGTGTCAAAGTCTTTGCTTTCAGAAGGAGGCCCTTGAAACCGAGGTACTCCCTAATGTGCCAGATTGTTGACAAAGAGCAAGGGACCCGGCAGACTGAGGCACTCACTCACGTGGTTTAGTTTAAACACAAAGCATGAATAAACCACTCACTCACGTGCTAAAGTCAAGATAGAGAGCAGGAGGCCCGGGTGAGGCACTCACTCACGTACAAGAGTCTTGACATAGAACACGGAGACCGGTAGACTAGGGCACTCAATCACGTGCTAGAATCTTGACAGAACAGCAGACTAAAGTACTAACTCAGCCTTTAGAGTCTTGACGCAGAGCAGGAAACCCAGAAGTCTTGACACAGAGTAGGACGCCAGGCAGACTGTGGCACTCTCTCACGAGCTAGAGTATGGAACACAGTTGACTAAAGCACTCACTCAA
The DNA here is from genome assembly GCA_032273605.1 of Panulirus laevicauda. Taxonomy (NCBI): domain Eukaryota; kingdom Metazoa; phylum Arthropoda; class Malacostraca; order Decapoda; family Palinuridae; genus Panulirus; species Panulirus laevicauda. Next base: position 5,126 of record JAUTXX010018697.1, read on the forward strand.
GTGCTACAGTCATGATACAGAGTAAGAAGCCAGGCGTACTGAGGCACTCACTCACCTGTTAGGTTTTTGACATAAAGCAAGAATCTTGGAAGACTGAGGCACTCATTCACTATCTAGAGTCTTGACGTAGAGTATGAAACCCGGTTGACTAAGGCAATCACTTAAGTGATAGATTCTTTACTCACACCAGGAAGCCCGCCAGACTGAGGCATTCATTCACGTGCTAAGGTCTTGACAAATATAAGGAAGCCTGGGAGACTGAGGCACTCAGTCAGGTTCTAGAATCTTGACAGAAAGCAAGTCTAAGCAGACTGAGGTATTCACTCACATGGTGAGTGCTAACGTGCTAGAGTTTTGATGTTGAGCTAAAATCCCGGCACTCTGAGGCATTCACTCATATGCTAGAGTCTAGACAGAGAGCAGTAGGCCAGGCAGACTAAAGAACTAACTCACATAACAAGAGTCTTGACAGAGCAGGAAGCCCCGAAGATTGAAGCATTCACTCACGAGCAAGAGTAGACAGAGAGTAAGGGGACCAGGAGACTGAGGCACTCACGTGTCTGAGTCTTGACACAGAATATGAGGCCAAGCAGACGAAGACATTCACTCACGTGCCAGAGTCTTGACCTCGACCAGGAGCCCAGCAGATTGAGACAATCACTTACGTTCTACAGTCTAGACACAGAGTAAGAGGCCAGAAAGACTGAGACACTAATCACGTGCTAGAGTCTGTCTTGACACAGAGCAAAATGCCAGGCAGACTAATACACTCACTCACATGCTTCAGTCTAGACACAGAGCTGGAGGGCCAGCAGACTGAGGCACTCGTTCAAGCGCTAGAGTTTTGACAATAAGCAAGAGGCCAGGTGGACTGAGGCACTCACTCACATGCTAGATTTTTGACATACAGCAAGAATCCCAGAAGAATGAGGCACACACTCACGAGCTAGTCTTGACGTAAAGTATGGAACCCAGTTGGCTAAGGCACTCCACTTAGTGCTAGAGTCTTGACGTAAAGTATGGAACCCAGTTGGCTAAGGCGCTCACTTAAGTGCTAGAAGTGCTAGAGTCCTGACACAGAGTGAGACGACAGGCGGACTGAGGCACTCACTCATGTGATAGATTCTTGACATAGGGCAAGAATCCCGTAAAGCTGAGGCACTCATGTGCTGAAGTCTTGACACAAAACAGGAAGCACAGTAGACAAAGGCATTCACTCACGAGCTAGAATCTTCACATTGAGCAGGGAACCCCGGTAGACTGAGGGACTCACTCGCGTACTAGAGACTTTGCATAGAACAGGAGGCCCGGTAGACTAAGTCATTCACTCACGTGCTAGAGTCTTGACACATAAGAGGAGGCACAGCAGACTAAAGTAGTCACTCAACTATTAAAGTCTTGACACAGAGCAGGAAACCTGTAAGTATGAGGCACTCATAACACGTGCTAGTGTCTTGACACAAAGCAGGAGGCCCGGCATGAGGTCCGGCAGACTCATGTGCAGGGATCATGACAATATGCAGGAGTTCAGGCAGACAGTGATTCTCACTCGCGTGTTAGATTCAGTACACAAAGCAGGAGGCCCGGCAGACTGACGTACTCACGTTCCTGGTTCTTGAGACAGATCATGACTTCAGGCAGAATAAGGAACTCACTCATGAGCTAGAGTCTTATCAAAGAGCAGAAGTGATTTTCACTAGCGTGCTAGAGTCTTTACATAAAGCAAGAGGTCAAGTAGACTGTGATACTCACTCATGTGCTAGATTCTTTACACAGTGCAGGAGGCCCAGCAGACTGAAATACTCACTCACGTGCTAGAATCTTGATACATAGTAAGAGGCCAGACAGGCTGAGCCACTCAATCACGTGGTAGAAGCCTGACCCAGAGCATGAGACTGCAAACAAAGGCACTCACTCACATGCTAGGGTCATGACAGAACGGGAGACCAGGCAGACTGAGGCACTTACTTGCGTGCTAGAGTCTTGGCACAGACCAGGAGACCAAACAGACACAGAGCAGTAAGTCTAGCAGATTGGGGCACTCAGTGTTAATGTCTTGACACTCAGAAAGAGGCCCCGGAAACCGAGGTACTCCCTTACTTGCCAAATTCTTCACAGAGCAGGAGACCCGGCAGAATGAAGCACTCACTCAAGTGCTAGAGTCTTGACACAGAGCAGAAGACCCAGCAAGCTAAGGGACTCTCTAACACGTTTGAGCATAGGAAAAAAGCAGAAGGCCTAGCAGTGAGGCATTCACTCACGTGCTGGATTCTTGACATAGAGTAAGAATCCCGGAAGACTGAGGTACTCATTCACGTGCTAAAGTCTCGACAGATTTCAAGACCCCAACAGAATGAGGCACTCATTCACATGCTTGAGTTTAGAAAGAGAGCAGGAAGCCTGGGAGACTGAGGCACTCAGTCAGATTCTAGAGACTTGACAGAGAGCAAGAGTCTAAGCAGATTGAGGTATTCACTCATGTGCTACAGTCTTGACATAGAACAAGAGGCCAGGCAGACTAAGACACTCGCTCATATGCTTCAGTTTAGACACAGAGCAGGAGGGCCGGCAAACTGATGTACTCAATCATGAACCAAAGTCTTGACACAGAGCAGGACGCCAGGCAGACTGAGGCACTCATTCAAGTGCTATATACTTTACATAAAGAAGGGAACGCAGATAACTAAGGCACTCACTTAAGTGCTACAGTCTTGACACAGAATCAGAAAACAGATGGACTGAGGCACTCACTCACGTGCTGTATTCTTCACATAGAACAAGAATCCCGGTATAGAGAAAGAATCCCGGAAGAATGAGGCACTAGTTTATGTGCTAGCGTGTTGACACAGAACAGAAAGCACCGTAGACTAAGGCACTCACTCACGAGCTTAGATTTTCACATTAAGTAGGGAACCCGGTTGATTGACGGATTCACTCACGCGCTAGAGTCTTGACACAGAACAGGAGGCACAGCAGATTAGAGTAATCATTCAACTGTTAAAGTTTTGACAAAGAGCAGGAAACCCGTAAGTCTGAGGCACTCAAACATGTGCTAGTGTCTTGACAGTCCTGCAGACTGAGGTACTCACTCACGTTCCTGATTCTTGACACAGAGCATAATGTCCGGCAGACTGAGGCAACTCACTCATGTGCTAGAGTCTTGACAAAGAGCAGAAGGCCAGGAAGACTGTGATTCTCACCCACGTGCTAGACTCTTTACACAGAGCAAGAGGCCCGGCAAATTGAGGTTTTCACTCACGTGCCAGAATCTTGACACATAAGAAAAGACCAGGCAGGCTGAGGCACTCACTCACGTGCTAAATTATTAATGCAGAGCATTAAGCCCTGCAAACAGAGGCACTAACTCACGTGCTAGAGTCTTGACACAGAGCAAGAAGCCAGGCAGACAGAGGAACTCAATCAAGTGCTTAAGTCTCGTCACAGACTGAGACACTTATTGCCGAGCCACAGCCTTGACACACAGCAGAAGACTTGTCTGACTGAGGTACTTACTCACGTTCAAGAGCCTTGACAGAGAACAGGAGGCCCGCCAGACTAAGCCACTTACTCATGTGCTAGCGTCTTGAGAAATGCTGGGGTCCTGGCAGACTGAGGCACTCACTCAAGTGCTATAGTCTTGACACAAAGCAGGAGGACAGGCAGAGTGAGTTACTCACTCACGTTCATGGTTCTTAACACAGAACATGAGTTCTGGCAGACTAAGGCACTCACTCATGTGCTAGAGTCTTGACAAAAGGCAGGATGCCAGACAGACTGTAATTTTCACCCATGTGTTAGTCTTTACAAAGAGCAAGAGGTCAGGCAGACTGTGATTTTCACTTATGTGCGAGATTCTTTACAGAGAGCAGGAGGCCCAGCAGACTGAGGTACTCACTCATGTTCTAGAATCTTGACACATAGCAAGATTGAGGCACTCAATCACGTGAAAGACTCTTGACGCAGAGCATAAGGCCAGGCAAACTGAGGCACCCACCTATGTGCTAGTCTTGACACAGGAAAAGAGACCAAGCAGAATGAGTCACTCACTTACGTGTTAGAGTCTTGATACAGACCAGGAGACCAAACAGACTAAAGCACTCACTCATGTGCTTGAGTCTAGACACAAAGCAATAGGCCCTCAGACTGAGGCACTCACAGAAATGTTAATGTCTTGACACTCAGAAGGAGGTTCTGGAGACTGAAGTACTCTTTCACGTGCCAGATTCTTGACAGAGAGCAGGAGACCCGGAGGAAAGATGCAATCACTCAAGTGTTAGAATCTTGGCACAGGGCAGGAGGCCAGGCAAAATGAGACACTCACTCGCTAGTGTCTTGACACAGCGCCGGAGGCCCAGCAAACTAAGGCACTCACTAGGACGCTTCAGTGTAGGAAAAGAGCAGGAAGCCCGGCAGACTGAGGCACTCACTCACGTGCAAGAGTATTGACATAGATAACGGAGCCCGGTACAGTAAGGTATAAACAGGAGACACAGCAGACTAAAGTACCCACTTAAGTTTTAGAATCTTGACACAGTGCAGCAAACCCAGAAGTCTGAGGCACTCACACATGTGGTAGAGTTTTGACAGAGAGCAAGAGGCCAGGCAGACTGAGGCACTCACTCGTGAGGTAGAGTCTTGACGTACAGTAAGGAGCCCGGTTGACTATGGTACTCACTGAAGTGCTAGATTCTTCATAGGAAACGGGAATCCAACCAGACTGAGGCACTCATTCACGTGCTAAAGTCTAAACAAATATCAGGACCCCGATGGAAAGAGGCACTCACTCACGTGACTGAACTTAGAAAGAGAGCAGGACACCCAGGAGACTAAGACAATCAGTCAAGTTCTAAAGTCTTCACAGAGAGGAAGATTCTAAGGAAATTGAATTATTCACTCATTTGCTAGTTTTGATACAGAGCTAGAAGCCAGGCACACCCAGGCATTCACTCACGTGCTAGAGCCTAGACAGAGAGTAGGGGGACCAGCATACTGAGGCACTCACTCACGTGCCTGAGTCTTCACAGCAGGAGGCCAATCAGACGAATACATTCACTCACGTGCTAGTCTTGACCTACAGTAAGAGCCCAGCAGATTGAGACAACCAATTACTTTCTACAATCTAGACACAGAGCAGAAGGCCAGGAAGACTGAGACAGTAATCATGTGCGAGAGTCTTGACAAAGAGCAGAAGGCCAGGCAGACTAAGACACTCACTCGCATGTTTCAGTCTAGACACAGAGCAGGAGGTCCGTCAGACTGAGGCACTCACTCAGTTGCTAGATTCTTGGCACTGAGCAAGAGGCCAGGTGGACTGACGCACTCATTCACGTGCTAGATTCTTGACATAGAGCAAGAATCCTAGAACACTGAGTAACCCACTCACGAACTAGAGTCTGGACGTGAAGTATGGAACCCAGTTAACTAAGGCTCTCACGTTAGTTTTTAATGCCTGACATACAGTAAGAGGACAAGCTGACTGAGGCACTCACTCACTTGCTATATTCTTGGCATATAGCAAGAATCCCGGAAGACTATGGCAATCATTTATGTGCTGGAGTCTTACACAAAACAGGAAGCACAGTAGACTAAGGCACTCAATCACGAACTAGAGTCTTCGCATCGAGCAGGGAACCCGATCGACTGAGGGACTCACTTATGTGACAGAGCAGGAGACCCGGTAAGACACACACTCAAGTGCTAAAGTCTTACACAGAACAGGAGGCACAGGAGATTACAGTGCTCACTCAGCTTGACACAGAGCAGGAAACCCGGAAGTATGAGGCACTCACACATGTGCCAGAGTCTTGATACAGAGCAGGAGGCCCGGCAGTCTGAGGTACTCACGTTCCTGGTTCTTGAGAAAGAGCATAAGGTCCGACAGACTGAGGCACTCATTCATGTACTAGAGTCTTGACAAAGAGCAGGAGGCCAGGAAGACTGTGGCTCTCACCTACGTGCTAGAGTCTTTATACAAAGCAAGAGGCCAGGCAAACTGAGGCACTCACTCACTTGCCAGACTCTTGGTGCAGAGCATGAGGCCCTGCAGGGAGAGGCACTCACGTGCTAGAGCCTTGACACAGAGCAAGAAGTGCTTGAGTCTTGTCACAAAGCAGGAGGTCTGGTAGAGCCACAGCCTTGACACATAGCAGGAGGCTCGTCTGACTGAGGTACTCACTCACGTTCCAGATTCTTGACACAGCGCAGTAGTCCAGGCAAAATGAGCCACTCACTCAAGCGCTATAGTTTCGACAAAAATCATGGGGTCCGACAGACTGAGACACTCACTCAAGTCTTGACACAAAGCAGGTAGACCGGCAAACGAAGGTACTCACTCACGTCCTTGGCTTTTGACACAAAGCATGAGGTCCGGCAGACTGAGGCACTCACTCATGTACTAGAGTCATGAGAATGAGCAGAAGTCCAGGCAGATTGTTATTCTCTCTCTCTCACGTGCTAGTGTATTTACACAGAGCAGAAGGCCCAGCAGACTGAGGTACTCACTCAAGTGCTAGAATCTTGACACATAACAAGAGGCCAGGCGGGCTGAGGCACCCAGTCACATGCTAGACTCCTGACGTAGAGCATGAGGCAGCAGACAGAGGCACTCACTTACGTGCTAGAGTCTAAACACAGAGCAAGAAGCCAGGCAGACTGAGGAACTCTATAAAGTGATTTAGTCTTGTCACAGAACAGGAGGCCCAGTTGACTAAAGCACTCATTCACATGTTAGAGTCCTGAAACAAAGCAAGAGGCCCGGAGACTGAGAAACTCACTCATATGCTAGAGTCTTGACCCAGAGCAAGATTTCAGGCAGACTGAGAAACTCACTCATGTGTTACAGCGTTGACACAAAGCAAGAAGCCAGGCAACCTGAGGAACTCACTCAAGTGCTAGAATCTTGATACAGATCAGGAGGCCAAGCACACAAAGACACGCACTCAAGTGCTTGACTCTAAACACAGAGTAGGACGCCTGGAAGACTGAGACACTCATTCACGAGTCAGAGCCTTCACACAGAGCAGGAGGCTCGCCTGACTGATGTACTCACGTGCAAGAGTCTTGACATAGAGCAAGAGGCCCGGCAGACTAAGGCACTCACTCCTATGCTAGAGTCTTGACATAAAGCAAAAAGCCAGGCAGACTGAGCCATTCATTCACGTGTTATAGTCTTGACAAAAAGCAGGCGGACTGACAAAGTAAGACACTCACTTAAGTGCTAAAGTCTTGACAAAAAGCAGGAGGAGTGGCAAACTGAGGTACTCACGTTCCTGGTTCTTGACTCAGACCATGAGGTCCGGCAGACTGAGGCACTCACTCATATACTAGAATTTTGACAATGAGCAGAAAGCCAGGGAGACTGTGATTTTCACTCACGCGCTAGAGTATTTGCACTGAGCAGGAAGTCATGCAGACTGTTATGCTCACTCACGTTCTAGAATCCTGACACAGAGCAGGAGGCCAAATAGACAGAGGCACGCACACAAATGCTTAAGTTTAGACACAGAGCAGGGGGCCCAGCAGTCTGAGGCACTCATCCACTTGCCAGAGTCTTAACTCGGGGCAGGAGGCCCGGCTGACTGAGGTGCTAACTCTCGTGCCAAAGCCTTGACACAGAGAAAGGCCCATCAGAAAGAGGCACTCAGTCATATGTTAGTGTCTTGGCAGAAAGCAGTACACATTACAGACTCAGGCATCACTCAAGTGCTGGAGTTCTGACACAGAGCAGGAGGCTAGACAGACTGAGGTAGTCACTCATGTGACAGAGTCTTGATATAGAGAAGGAGACCTAGCAGACTGAGGCACTTCCTCACGTGCTAGAGTATTGACAAAGAGCAGGAGTCTAAGCAGACTGTGATTCTCAGCCACGTGCTGGAGTTTTTACACATAGCAAGAGGCCCGGCAGACTGAGGTACTCATATGCTAGAATCTTGACACATACGAAGAGGTCACACAGGTTTAGGCACTCACTCACGTCCTAGAGTCTTGACGCAGGGCAAGATGCCCTACACCCAGACGTACTCACTCACGTGCTATACTCTTGGCACAGAGCAAGAAGCCAAGCAGGCTGAATAAGTCAATCAGGTGCTTGAGTCTAGACACTGAGCAGAAGGGCCGGCTGACTGAGACGCTCACTCACGTGTCAGAATATTTACACAGAGCAAGAGGCCTGGAGACTGAGGAACTCACTCAGGTTACCAATTCTTGACATAGAGTAGGAAGCCTGGCAGACTGATGCATTCACTCATATGCTAGAGTCTTGACAATGATGTCATGCCAGGCAGACTGAAGCAATCACTCACGTGCTAGAGTCTTGACAAAAAGCAGAACCCTCGACAGACTGAGAATACCACTCAAGTACTGGAGTCTTGACACAGAGAGCAAGGGTTTAAGCAGACTGAGGTAATCACTCACGTGCTAGAACCTGACACATAGAAAGGGGCCAGGCAGACTAAAGGATTCGCTCACGTGTTAGAGTTTTGATATGGAGCTAGAAGCCATGCACACTGAGGCATTCATTCATATGCTAGAGTCTAGACACAGAGCGAGAGGCCAGGCAAATCAATGCTCTAAAGCATTTGCAATAGTCTTAACAGGAAGCAGAAAGCCCAGCAGATTGAAGCACTCACTCTTGTGCTAGAGTCTAGACACAGAATAGGGTTATCAGCAGACGGAGGCACTCACTCACGTGCATGATTCTTGACACAGAGCAGGAGACCAAGCGGACAAATGCATTCTCTCACGCGCTAGAGACTTGACCTACAGCAGGAACCCAGCAGACTGAGACAATCACATTCTACAGTTTAGACACAGATCAGGAAGCCAGGCAAACTAAGGCACACACTTACATGCTTCAGTCTAAATATGGAACAGGAGGCCTAGCAGTCTGAGGCACTCACTCATGAGCCAGAGTCTTGACAATGAGCAGGACGTTAGGCAGACTAAAGCATCACTCGCATTCTTCAGTCTAGACACAGAGCAAGAGGCCCGTCAGACTGTGGCACTCACTCAAGTGCCAGAGTCTTGACACTGAGCAAGAGGCCAGGTGGACTTAGGTACTCACTCAGGTGGTAGATTCTTAACATAGAGCATGAATCCCAGAAGAATGAGGCACTCTCTCACGAGCTAGAGTCTTGACGCAAAGTATGGAAGCCAGTTGACTAAGGCACTCACCTAAGTGACACAGAGTAAGAGGACAGGCGAACTGAGGCACTCACGTGCTAGATTCTTAAAATAGTGCAAGAATCCCGGAAAACTGAGGCACTCTCTCATGTGCTAGATTCTTGACACAGAACATGAAGCACAGTAGATTAAGGCACTCGCTCAAAAACTAGAATAATCACATTGAGCAGGGAACCCGGTTGACTGAGAGACTCACGTGCTACAGGCTTGACATACACAGGAGGCCCGGTAGACTAAGGCACTCACTCACATGCTAGAGTCATGGCGCAAAACAGATGGCACAGAAGACTAAAGTACTCACTCAACTGTTAAAGTCTTGACAAAGAGTAGGAAACCAGAAGTCTGAGGCACTCACACATGTCTTGACACAGAGCAAGAGGCCCGGCAGACTGAAGTACTCACTCAAGTTCCTGGTTATTAACAAAGATCATGAGTTATGGCAGACTGTGGCACTCACTCATGTATTAGAGTCTTGACAAAGAGCAGGTCAGGCAGACTGTGATACTCACTCAATTGCTAGAGTCTTTATACAGAGCAGGAGGCCCAGCAGACAGGGGTACTCACTCACGTGCTAGAATATTGACGCATAGCAAGAGGCCAGGCAGGATGAGGCACTCAATCACGTGATAGAGTCCTGAAGGAGAGCATAAGGCCGGCAGACAGAGGCACTCATTCACGTGCTAGGGTTTTGACAAAGAACGGGAGGCCAGACAGACTGAGGCACCCATGCATGTGTTAGAGTTTCGACACAGAAAATGAGACCAGGCAGACTGAGACACTCACTCCCTTACGTGCTAGAGTCTTGACACAGACCAGGAGACCAAACGACTAAAGCGCTTACTCATGTGCTTGAGTCTAGACACAGAGCAGTAGGCCCGGCAGACTGGGGCACTCATAGAAGTGTTGATTTCTTGACACTCAGAAGGAGGCCCTGGAGACTGAGGTATTCCTTCACTTGCCAGATTCTTGAGACAGAGCAGGAGGCCTGGCAGAATGAGGCACTCACTCATGTTCTTGAGTCGCGACACAGAGAAGAAGGTATGGCAGACTCAGTCGCTCACCCATTGTCCGAGAGACAGACGAAGTCACTCACGTGCAAGAGTCTTGACACAGAGCAGGACTCCAGGCACACTCAGGCACTCATGTGCCAGTCATGAAATATTGGTGGAAGTCTGGCAGAATGAATAACTCAGTCACGTGCTAAAAACTTGCCATAGAGCTAGAAACCCTACAGACTGAGGTACTCATTAACGTGCTACAGCTTAGATAAAAAGCAGCAAACCAAGCAGAGTGATGCACAAACTAACGTGCTACATTAATGACACTTAGCAGGATGCCCAGAAGACTGAGACACTCACTCTTGTGCTTGAGTCTTGACGCAGAGCAGAAAGCGAAAAAAAAGACCAACTCTCGTGCTAGAGTCTTTACACAGACAAGGGGACCAGTCACTTACACACGTGCTTGAGTCTAGACACTAAACAGGTGTCCTGGCAGCGTGAGGTACTCACTCACATGATAGTCTTGACACAGGAGGCACAGCAGACTTAGGCACTCACTCATGTGCTATAGACTTGACACAGAGGAAGAATTTAGGTAAACTGAGGTACTCACTCACGTGTTAGAGTCTTGACAACAAGCGGGAGGCCCAGCAGTCTTCCGTACTCACATACTAGAGTCTAAACACAGAGCCGGAGGCCCGGCAGAATAAGGCACTCACTCACGTGCCAGACGCTTGACACAGAGCAGGAGCCCTGGCAGACTGAGGAATTCACTACGTGCTGGAGTCTTTTCATAGAGTAAAAAGATAGACTGAGCCACTCACATGCCCGAGTATTGGCATAGAAAGAGAAACCCAGTAAACTGAGGTACTCACTCACGTGCTGGAGTCTAGACACTGAGTGAGACCAAGCAAACTAATACACTGTCTCACGTGACATAGTATTGATACAGAGCAGAAAACCCGGCAGAATGAGGCACTCACTCACGTGCCAGAGTCCTGACCCAGAACAGGAGGCCCGGCAGACTGAGGCACTCACTAGAGTCCTAGAGTTTTGACGCAGAGCAGCAGACCAGACAGATTGAGGCACTCACTCACATGTCAGAGTCTTGACACAGAGCACGAGGCAAAACAGACTAAGGCACTCACTCACGTGCTCGAGTCTAGACACAGAGCAAGAGGACGGTAGACTAAGGCACTCGCTCAAGTGATAGAGTCTTGACACAGGAGGCCAAGCAGACTGAGTTGCTCTTTTACGTGCCAGATTCTTGACGTAGAGTAGGAGGCCCAGCATACTGAGGCACTCACTCATATGCTAGAGTTTGATAGAGGAGGAGGCCCAGGAGACTACGGCACTCAATCACATGCTTGAGTCTAGACACAGAGCACGAGCCCTGGCAGAATGAGATGCTCACTCACGTCCTAGACCCTTGACATACAGTAGGAGGCCAAGCAAACTAAAGCAGTCACTCACGTACTTGTCTCTAAAACCAAAGCAAGAGACCAGGCAGACTTAGGCAGTCGCTCATGCGTTAGAATTAAGAACCAGAACAAGAGGCTCAGCAGAATTAGGCACTTACCAGGTGCTAAAGTCTTGGCATAAAGAAAAAACGCAAGGCATAATGAGGCACTCACTCATGTGAGAGAGTCTTCACATAGAGCAGATAGAGCGGACTGAAGCACTCACTCATGTGCTAGAGTCTTCATACAGAACAGAAGGCCAACCAGACTGAGACACTCACCTGCTGGAGTCTTGACACATATCAGGAGGCCAGGCAGACAAAGGCACTTACGTTTTTGTATATACTCAGAGAGCAGGAGGCCTGGCAGACGAAGGCACTAATTCAGGTTCTAGGGTCTTAACAGCGATTAAGAGTCGAGGCAAACCTCGGTATGAATTCACGTGCTAGAGGTACAGTGAAGCACTCACTCACGTGCTAGAGTCTAGACACAGAGCAGGAGGCCAGGAAGACTAAGGAACGTACTGACGTGCCTTAGTTTAGACAGTAAGAGGCCAGGCAGACTGAGGCACTCATTCAGGTTCTAGGAAAGAGTCTAGGCAGACTGAGACAATTACTCAAGTGCAAGAGGCCAGGCAGTCTCAGCTATTCACTTGCGTGCTATAGTCTTAAAATAGAGCTAGAATACAGGTACACTAACTCGTTCACTCATATACTATAGTCTAGACACAAAGCAGTTGGCTAGGAAGACTAAGGCACTCACATGCTAGTGTCAAGACACAGAGCAGGAGGCCCGGCAGACTGAGCCACTCACTCACATGCTTGAGTTTAGACAGACAGGGGGGCCTGGCAAACTCACTCAGGTCCTAAATATTGACAGAGAACAAGGGTCTGGGCACACTGAGGTATTCACTCACGTCCTAGAGGCTTGACACAGAACAAGAGGCCGGACAGACTGAGATATTCACTCGCGTGCTAGAGTCTTGACATAGAGCTAGAAAACTGGTAAACTAAGCCATTTACTCATATAGTAGAGTCTAGACACAGAGCAGTAGACCAAAAAGACTAAAACAATCACGCGCAAGAGTTTTGACACAGAGCAGGAAGCTCTGCAGACTGAAGCACTCACTTACGTGCTAGAGTCAAGACATAGTGCAGGGGGCTCCGCAAAGTGAGGCATTCATTCATGTGCCTAAGCATTAACACAGAGCAGGTGGCCCAGCAGACTGAAACTCTTGCTCACGTTTGAGAGTCTTGACACAGCAGGAAGCCCAGAAAACTAAGGCACTCATTCACTTGCTTGCGTTTAGACAGAGACTAGGAGGCCAGGCAGATTGAGACACTCATTCAGCTTCTAGAGTCTTGACAGAGAGCAGACTGATGTATTCACTCACGTGCTAGTCTTATCTTAGCGAAAGAAAAAAGGCAGAGTGAGCCATTCACTCGCACGCAATAGTCTTAACATAGAGTTAGAAGCCAGTTAAACTGAAGCACTCACTCACGTGCTAGAGTCTAAACACTAAGGCCAGGCAGACTAAGGCACTCCCTCACCGGATAGAGTTTTGATATAGAGCAGGATGCTCGGCACATTGTGACACTCACTGGAGTCCTAGAGACTTGACACAGAGCAGAAGACCTGGCAGGTTAAAGCACTCACTCCCATGTCAGAGTCTTGACACAGGGCAGGAGGCAAAACAGACTACGGCCTCACTTAAGCACTAGAGTCTTGACACAGAGCAGGAGGTCCAGCAGACTAATATGCTCACTTACGTGCCAGATTCTTGACATAGAGCAGGAGGTCCAGCAGACTGAGTCACTCACTCATATGCTAGAGTCTTGACAGAGCAGGAGGCCCAGCAGATCGAGGCACTCATTCATATGCTTAAGTGTAGACACAGAGCAGCAGGCCTAGCAGACTAAGGCACTCATTCACCTGCTAGTCCTTGACACAGCAGGAGTCCAGGCAAACTAAGGCACTCACTCACGTGCTTGAGTTTAAAACCAGAGCAGGAGACCAGGCAGACTAAGGCACTCACGTGTTAGAATTTAGAACCAGAGCAGGAGGCAAGGCAGATTGAGGCACTTACTCAAGTGTTAAAGTCTTGACACAATGAAAAAGGCAAGGCATAATGAGAGAGACGCTCACTTATTTGCTAGAATCTTAACATAGAGCAGAAAGCCCGGAGGACTGAGGCGTTCACTGACGTGCAAGAATCTTGAGATAGGGCAGGAAGCTTGACGGACTGAGGCATTCATTCACCCGCTAGAGTCTTTACACATATCATGAAGCCAGGCAGACCGAGGCACTCACTCATGCGCTTGAGTTTAGACAAGGAGCAGGAGCCCTGGAAGACTGAGGCACTCGTTCAGGTTTTAGAGACTTGACAGAGAGCAAGAGTCTAGGCAAACTGAGGTATTCACTAACGTGCTAGAGTCCCGACATAGAGCACGAGGCCAGGCAGACTGAGGTATTCACTTGCATGCTAGAGTCTTATCATAGAGCTACATGCTAGATATATTGAGTCATTCAGTCACGTGCTAGATTCTAGACACAGAAAAGGAAGCCAGGTAGAATGAAGCACTCACTCAAGTCCCTGAGTCTTGACACAGAACAGGATTCCAGGCAAACTGAGGCAGACACTCACGCACTACGGTGTTCACATAGAGCAAGAAGCCCGGTACACTGAGTCACCAACTTAGCAGGAGACCAGGCATATTGAGGCACTCATTCAAATACCAGAGTCTTGACGCAGAACAGGAGGCAAAACAGATAAAAGCACTCACTCACGTATTTGAATCTAGATAAAGAGCAAAAGATCCGGTAGACTAAGGCACTCACTCAAGTGCTGGAGTCTTGGCACAGAGCAGGAGACCTTGCAGACTGGTGTGCTTACTTCGTGCCAGATTCTTGACACAAAGCTGGAGGCTTATCAGGCTGAGGCACTCACTTAAATGTTAGAGTCTTAGCAGAGCAGGAGGCACAGAAGACTACGACATTCAATCACGTGCTTGGGTATAGACACAGAACAGTAGGCCTAGCAGACTGAGGCGCTTATTCACGCGCTAGACCCAGGACACTCAGCAGGAGGCCAGGCAAACTGAGGCACTCACTCACATGCTCGAGGCTCTAACCAGACCTGGAAACGCATCAACCTGAGGCATTCACTCATGTGCTAGATGAGGAAATGAATTTGCAGCGCTATTTGCAAGGAAGGAGTGCATGTGACTGGAAGATGTACAAGAGAAGGAGACCAGGCAGACTAAGGCACCAACTCATGTGCATGAGTTCAGACAAAAAGCAGCAGGGCTGGCAGACTGAGAAACTCATTCAGTTTGTAGAGTTTTGACAGAGAGCAAGAATCTAGGCAGACTGAGGTATTCAATCAAGTACCAAAATTTGCACAGAGCAACAGGCCAGGTGGTCTCAGCTATTCCCTTGTATGCTAGTCTTAACATATAACTAGAAAACACGTGAACTAAGTCATTCACTCATGCTAGAATCTAGACCCGAAGCAGTAAGCCAGGAAGACTAAAGCACTCAAACACGTGCAAGAGTCTTGACACAGGGCAGGAACCCCACAGACTAAAGCACTCACTAGAGTGCTAGAGTTGAGACACAGAATAGGGGGCCCGGCAGACTGAGCTACTCACTCTCGTGCCTAAATATTGACACAGAACAAGAAGCCCAGTAAACTGAGACACTCACTCACGTGCTGGAGTCTAGACACTGAGGCCAGGCAAGCTAGATATATTGTCTCACGTGATAGAGTCTTGAAACAGAGCAGAAATCCCGGCAGAATGACGCACTCACTCATGTGCCACATTCTTAGCCCAGAACTGGAGTCTCAACAGAATGAGGCACTCACGTGCTAGAACCTTGACACAGAGCAGGAATCCCGGCACTTGAAGGCACTCACGAGAGTCCTAGAGTTTTGACACAGAGCAGGCCAGACAGATTGAGGCACTCTCTCACATGCCAGAGTCTTGACACAGAGCACGAGGCAAAACAGACTAAGGCACTCACTCACGCACTTGAGTCTAGACAAAGTGCAAGAGGACGGTAGACTACGGCACTCGCTCAAGTGATAGACTCTTGACACAGATCAGGAGGCCCAGCAGACTGAGTTGCTAACTTATGTGCCAGATTCTTGACATAGAGCAGGAGGTCCAGCATACTGAGGCACTCACTCATATGCTAGAGTCTGACAGAGGAGGAGGCCCGGGAGACTACGGCACAATCACAATCACACAGAGCAGGATCCCTGACAGAATGAGATGCTCAGTCACGTCCTAGACCCTTGACATACAGCAGGAGGCCAAGCAAATTAAAGCAGTCACTCACGTACTTGTGTCTAAAACCAGAGCAGGAGACCAGGCAGACGGCTTAAACAGTCACTCGTGTGCTAGAATCTAGAACCAGAACAAGAGGCCAAGCAGAATGAGGCACTTACCAGGTGCTAGAGTCTTGACACAAAGAGAAACGCAAGGCATAATGAGGAACTCACTCACGTGCTAGAGTCTTGACGTAGAGCAGGAAGCCAAACAGACTAAGGCACTCAATCACGTGCTAGTGTCTACATACAGATCAGAATCATAGGCAGACTGAAGCACTCACTCATGTGCTACACTCTTCTCACAGAACAGGAGGCCAACCAGACTGGGTCACTCATTCACCTGCTAGAGTCTTGACACATCTAGAGGCCAGGCAAAATAAAGTACTCTCTCACGTGGTTGAGTTTAGATAGAAGGCAGATGGCATGGCAGACTGAGGCATTCACTCACGTGCTAGAGTCTTGACACAAGAAAGAGACCAAGAAGACAGAGCTATTCACTCGCATGCTAGAGTCTTGTCATAGAGCTAGAAGCCAAGTACACCGAGGCACTCACGTGCTACAGTCTTGACATAGAGCAGTAGGCCCGGTACACTGAGCTACTCACATAGCTGGAGACCAGGAAGATTAAGGCACTCACTCACATGCCAGAGTTATGACACAGAGCAGGAGGTTAAACAGACTAAGACAATCACTAACGCGCTTGGGTCTAAACATAGAGCAAAAGGCCCGACAAAGTAAGGCCCGGGAGACTAAGGTGGTCACATGCCAGATTCCTGACAAGTACGAGGTCCAGCAGACTGAGGCACTCACTCATATGCTAGAGTCTTGACATAGCAAGAGGCCCAAGAGACTACGGCACTCATTCAAGTGCTTGAGTCTAGACACAAAACAGGAAGCCTGGCAGACTGAGGTACTCACTCACGAGCTAGACCCCTGACACAGAGCAGGAAGCCATACAAGCTAAGTCACTCACTCACTCACATGCTTGAATCTAAGACCAGAGCTGGAGAGCCGTCAAACAGAGGCACTCACTCAGGTGCTAGAATTTCGAACCAGAGCAGGTGTCCAACCAGACTGAGGCACTCATTTACCTGCTAGAGTCTTGACAAATATCATGAGGCCAAGCAGACTAAGGCACTCAATCACGTGTTTGAATTTAGAGAAAGAGCAGGAGGCCTGGAAGACTGAGTAACTCATTTATGTTCTAAACTTTTGACAGAGAGAAAGAGTCTAGGCAAACTGAGGTATGCACTCGGGTGCAAGAGTCTTGACACAGAGCAGGAGGCGAGGCAGACTGAGCTATTTAGTCGCGTGCTAGAGTATTAAGATAGAGCTAGAGAACAGATAAACTAAGTCATTCACTCACATGGGAGAGTCTAGACACAGAACAGTAAGCCAGGAAGACTAAGGCACCCACTCACGGGCACGAGTCTTCACACAGAAGAGGAAGCCCTGCAGACTGAAGCACTCACGTGCTTGGATTAAGACTCAGTGCAGGGGGCCCGGCAGAATGAAGCACTTACTAACGTACCTAGTATTGACACAGAGCAGGAGGCCAGTCAGACTAAGGCACTCTCTCACGTGCTAGAGTCTTGACACAGCACAGGAAGCCCGGAAATCTGAGGCAATCATTCACGTGCTTGCTTTCAGACAGAGAGCAAGAGGCCATGCAAAATGAGGCACTCTTTCAGGTTTTAGAATTTTGACAGCGAGCAAGCCATACTACTGTGTTCACTCACGTGCTAGAGCCTTGACACAAAGCAAGAAGAAAGGAAAACTGAGTATTCATTTTGTGCTAGTCTTAACATAGGGCTAGAAGCCAGGTAAACAGGGCCACTCACTCACGTGCAAGAATCTAAACACTGAGGCCGGGCAGACAGGCACTCTCTTACTTCCTAGTCTAAACACGAAGCAGAAAGTCTGACAGAACGAGGCAATCACTCATGTGCTAGAACCTTGACACAGAGCAGGAAGCCCGGCGCACTGGGGCACGCACTAGAGTCCTAGGGTATTGACACAGAGCAAGAGACTAGGCAGAATGAGGCACTCGCTACTCATGCCAAAGTCTTAACACAGAGGAGGAAGGCCGGCAGACGA
The DNA here is from genome assembly GCA_032273605.1 of Panulirus laevicauda. Lineage (NCBI taxonomy): Eukaryota > Metazoa > Arthropoda > Malacostraca > Decapoda > Palinuridae > Panulirus > Panulirus laevicauda. The sequence goes on from JAUTXX010018697.1 coordinate 23,194, forward strand.
AGGTGCTCACTTACGTGCCAGATTCTTGACACAAAGCAGGAAGCCCAGCAGACTGAGGCACTCACTCATATGCTAGACTACTGACAGAGCAGTAGGCCCAGCAGACTAAGGCACTCAATCACATACTTGAATCTAGACACAGGCAGGAGGCCAGGCAGACTGAGGCGCTCACTCACGTCCTACAACTTGACACAAGGCGGGGGACACACAAAATAAGGCACTCACTCACGTGCTTGAATCTAAAACCAGAACAGGCACAGAGCAGGAGGCCTGGCAGACTGAGGCGCTCACTCATGTGCTAGATCCTTGACCTGAGCAAGAGACCCGGCAAACTGAGGCACCCACTCACGTGCCAGAGTCTAGAACCAGAGCAGGAGACCAGAAAGACTAAGGCACTCACTCATGTATTTGAGTTTAGACAGCGAGCATGAGGCACTCATCCAATTTCTAGAGTTTTGACAGAGACCAAAAATCTAGGCAAACTGAGGTATTCACTTACGTACCAGAGTCTGACAAAGAGCAAGAGACCAGGCAGTCTCAGCTATTCACTCGCGTGCTAGAGTCTTAACATAGAGCTATAAAACAGGTACACTAAGTCATTCACTCATATGTTAGAGTCTAGACACAAAGCAGTAGGCCAGGAAAACTAAGGCACACACTCATGTACAAGAGCCTTGACAAAGGGCAGGAAGTCCCACAGACTGAAGCACTTAGGTTCTAGAGGGAAGACAAAGAGCAGGGAGTCCGGCAGACTGAACCGCTCACTCAGGTGCCTGACTATTGACACAGAGCAGGAGACCCAGTAGACTGAGGCACTCGCTTACGTGCTAGAGTCTTGACACAGAACAGGAAGCCCAGAAAACTGAGGCACTCACTCACGTGCTTAAGTTTAGAAAAAAAGCAGGAGGCCTGGCAGACTGAGGCACTCATTCAGGTTGTAGAGTCCTGACAGAGAACAACAGTCTTGGCAGAATGATGTATTAACTCATGCACTACAGTCTTGACACAGAGTAAGAGGCCAGGCAGACTCGGGTGCTATAGTCTTACCATAGAACTACAAGCCAGTTAAACTAAGGCACTCACTCACGCGCTTGAGTCTAGACGAGACCAGGCACACTGGGGCACTACTTCACGCGCTATAGTCTTCCAACAGAACAGGAAGCCCGGTAGAATGAGGCACTCACTCACGTGCCAGAGTTCTGACACAGAACAGGAAGCACGGCAGAATAAGGCACTTAATCACGTGCCAGAGTCCTGACACAGATCAGGACGCCCGGTAGACTGAGGGATGCGCTCACGTGCCAGAGCCTGAACTTAGAGCAGGAAGCGCAGCACATTGAGGCACTCACTAGAATTCTAGAGTCTTGACACAGAGCAGGAGACTAGACAGATTGAGGTACTCGCTCACATGCCAGAGTCTTGACAAAGAGCAGGAGACCAGGCAGATTGAAACACTCACTCACGTGCTTCAGTCTAGACACAGAGCAAGAGGCCCGGCAGACTAAGACAATCACTCAAGTGCTAGAGTCTTAACACACAGCACGAGGCCCGGCAGACTGAGGTGCTAACTTACGTGCCAAATTCTTGACACGAAGCAGGAAGCCCAGCAGAATGAGGCACCCATTCATATGCTGGAGTATTGACAGAGCAGTAGGACCAGCAGACTAAGGCACTCAATCACATGCTTGAGTCTAGACACAGGGGGCAAAACAGACTAAGACACTCACTCACATGCGTCAGTCTAGACACAGAGCAAGAGACCCGGCAGACTAAGACAATCACTCAAGTGCTAGAGTCTTAACACACAGCACGAGGCCCGGGAGACTGAGGTGCGCACGTAAGCAAAGTCATTCACTCACATGGTAGAGTCTAGACACAGAACAGTAGGCCAGGAATACTGAAGCACTCACTCACGTGCAGGAAGTTATGCAGATTGAAGCACTCACCTCCGTGCTAGAGACAAGACACAGTGCAGGGGGCCCGGCAAAATGAAGTACTCACTCACTTACCTGAATATTGACGAAAAGCAGGAAGCCCCGCAGATTGAGGCACTCACTCATGTGCTAGAGTCTTGAAAAACAGAGCAGGAAGCCCGAAGACTGAGGCACTCACTTATATGCTTGCGTTTTCAAAGAAAGCAAGTGGACTGAGGTACTCATTCAGGTTCTAGAGTCTTGACAGAGCGCATGAGTGGAGGCAGACTGATATATTCACTCTCGTACTAGAGTCTTGACAAAGAGTGAGAGGTAAGGCAGACTGAGCCAGCCATTCACTCACGTGCTCGAGTCTTAACATAGAGCTAGAAGCCAGGTAAACTGAAGTACTCACTCACGTGCTAGAGTCTAGACACTTAGGTCAGGCAGAGTGAGGCACTCTCTCTCACTTCCTAGAGTCTTGACACGGAGCAGAAACTGCTACAGAGTGAGGCACTCACTCACGTTTCAGAGTCATGACACAGAGCAGGAATCTGACAGACTAAGGCACACACAGACTAAGCCGTTTTCACAGAGAGCAGGTGGCCAGGCAGAATGAAACACTCACTCACGTGCTAGAGTCTTCACACAGAACAGAAGGCCAACCAGACTGAGACACTAACCTGCTAGAGTCTTGACACATATCAGGAGGCCAGGCAGACAAAGGCACTTACGTTTTTGTATATATACAGAGAGCAGGAGGCCTGGCAGACGGAGGCACTAATTCAGGTTCTAGAGTCTTAAATGAGAGCAAGAGTCGGGCAGACTGAGCTATTCACTCGTGTGTTAGAGATTTAGTATAGGACTAAAGGCCAGATACACTGAGGCATTCACTCACGTGCTAGCGTCTAGACACAGAGCAGGAGGCTAAGAAGACTGAGGCACTCACTTACGTGCCAGATTGTTGAAACAGAAAAGGAGGCTGAGGCATTCACTCACTTCCTAAAGTCTTAACATGGAGCAGGAAGCCCGGCACACTAAGGTACTCACATAGCAGGAGACCAGGCATATCGAGGCACTCACTTAGATGCCAAAGTCTTGACACAGAGCAGGAGGCGAAAAGACTAATGCAATCATTCAGTTGCTTGAGTCTAAACGCAAAGCAAGAGGCCCAGAAGATTAAGGCACTCACTGAAGTGCTAGAGTCTTGATTCAGAGTAGGAGGCCCGACAGACTGAGGTGTTCACTTACGTGCCAGACTCTTGACACAGATCAGGAGACCCAGCAGACTACGGCACTCAGTCACATGCTTGACCTTTGACTAAGAGCAAGAGGCCTGGCAGACTGAGGCGTTCACTCGCGTGTTAGACCGTTGACACAGAGCAGGAGGCCAGGCAAACTAAGGCACTCGCTCACTTGCTTGAGTCTAAAACTAGAGCAGGAGACTCAGCAAACTGAGGCTCTCCCTTAGGTGCTAGAGTCTAGAACCAGAGCAGTAGAGCAGGCAGACTGAGGCACTCACTCAAGGGCTAGAGTTCAGAACCAGAGCAGGAGGTCAACCAGACTGAAGCACTCATTTACCTGCTAGACACATATCAAGAGGCCAGGCAGACTAAGGCCTCCTCACGAGCTTGAGATCAGACAAAGAGTAGGAGGTTTGGCAGGCTGAGGCACTCATTCAGGTTATCAAATTTTGACAGAGCAAGAGTCTAGACAGTCTGAGATATTCATTCACGTGCTGGAGTCTTGACACAGAGCAAAAGCCCAGGCAGACTGAGCTATTCACTCGCTTGCTAGAGACTTTACATAGTGCTAGAAAACAGGTACACTAAGTCATTCAATTATATGCTTGAGTCTAGACACAGAGCAGTAGGCCAGGAAGACTGACATTCACTTACGTGCAAGAGCCTTGCCACAAGAGCAGGAAGCCCCGCAGACTGAATTGCTCAATCACGAAATTCAAGACGCAGTGCAGGAGCCCGGCAGACTGAGGCATTCACTCCCACACCTGAGTATTGACACAGAGCAGGAGGCCCAGCAGACTGAGGCACTCTTTCACGTAATAGTCTTGATACAGAGCAGGAAGTTTGGAAAATTTAGGCACTCACTCACGTACTTGCTTTTAGACAGAGCAGGAGGCCTCTCAGGCTGAGGCACTCATTCAGTTTCTAGAGTCTTGACAGAGTGTAAAAGTCTATTCAGACTAATGTATTCACTCACGCGCTAGAGTCTTGACAAAGAGCAAGAGAAAAGACAGACTGAGGTATTCACTCGTGTGCTAGTCTTAACAAAGAGCTAGAATCCAGGTACCCTAAGGCACTCACTCACGTGCTTAGAGTCTAAGCACAGAGAAGAATGCCAGTCAGACTGAGGCACTCTTTAAGGCACTAGAGTCTTGACACAAAGCAAGAAATCAGGCAGAATGAAACACTCACTCACGTGCCATCGTCTTGACACAGAACGGGAGGCCCGGCAGACTGAGGTACTCACTCACGTGCTACAGTCTTGACATAGAGCTGTGAGCCTGTCACACTGAAGTGCTCAAAGAGCAGTAGACAAGGGAGACTGAGGCACTCATTCACATGCCAGAGTCTTGAAACAGAGCAGGAGGCAAAGCAGACTATGGCAATCACGCAAGTGCTTGAGTCTAAACACAGAGGAAGAGGCCCGGCAGACTCAGGCACTCATTCAGGCTTTACTATTTTAAGCCAGAGCGAGAGGCCAAGCAGACTGAGCTATTCACTCATATACAAGTCTCTACATAGAGCTAGAAAACAGGTACGCTAAGTCATTCAATTATATACTAGAGTCTGGACACAGAGCAAGAGGCACACGTGCAGGGGGCCCGGCAGACTGAAGCACTCACTCACGTGCCTGAGTATTGAAACAGAGCAGGAGGCCCCGCAGACTGAGGCACTCGCTCACGTGCTAGAGTCTTGACACATTGCAGGAGGCCCGGCAGACTGAGGTGCTCACTTACGTGCCAGATTCTTGACAAGAATCAGGAGGCCCAGCAGGCTGAGGCACTCACTTATACGATAGTCTTGACAGAGCAGGAGGCCCAGCAGACTGAGGCACTCAATCACATGCTTGAATCTAGACACAGAGCAGGAGACATGGCGGACTGATGCGCTCATTCACGTCCTAGACCCTTAACACAGAGCGGGAGACCACGCAAAATATGACAAGCATTCACGTACCAGAGACTAAACCCAGAGCAGGAGACCAGGCAGACTGAGACATTCACGTGCTCGAGTCTAGAATCAGAGCAGGAGGCCAAGTAGAATGAGGCACCTACCAGGTGCTATAATTTTTACACAAAGAAAAAGGCAAGGCATAATGAGACATTCAATGTGCTAGAGTCTTAACATAGAGCAAAAGGTCCTGCAGACTAAGGCAGTTATTCACGTGCAAGAATCTTGGCATAGAGCATGAGGCCTTACAGACTAAGGCACTCAATCACGTCCCAGCGTCTACAAACAGAACAGGAGGCCAAGGAGATTGAGGCACTCACTCACATGCCAGAGTCCTTATACAGAGCAAGAGTCAAGACAGACTAAGGCACTCACTCAAGTGCTAGAGTCTTGACACAGAGCAGGAGGCCCGGCAGACTACCGTACTCACTCAAGAGCTTGAGTCTAGACACAGAGCAGGAGGCCAAGTAAACTAAGGCACACATTCACGTGCTTGAGTCTAATACCACAGCAGGAGACCCGGAAAACTGAGGCACTCATTCACCTGCTAGAGTCTTGACACATATCAGGAGACCAGCCCGACTAAGGCACTCACTCACATGTTTGGGTAGACAGGAGCAGGAGGTCCAGCAGACTGAGGCACTCATTCAGGTTATAGAATTTTGACAGAGAGAAAGAGTGTAAGCAGATTGAGGTATTCACCTACTTCCTCGAGTCTTGACACAGAGCAAGAGGCCAGGCAGACTGAGCTACTCACTCGCGTGCTAGTCTTAACATAGACCTAGAAAACACGTAAGCTAAGTCATTCTCTCATATGCTAGAGTCTAGACACAGAGCAGTAGGCCAGCAAGACTAACGCATTCACTCACTTGCTAGAGTGAAGACACAATGCAGTGGACCCGGCAGAATGAGGCACTCACTCACGTGCCTGAATAATGACACAGAGCAAGAGGCCCGGCAAACTGAGACACTCACGCGTTAGATTCTTGACACAGGGCAGGAAGTCCGAGAAATGAGGCACTCACTCATATGCTTGCGTTTTCACAGAGATCAGGTGGCCAGGCAGACTGAGGAACTCAATCAGGTTCTAGAGTTTGACAGAGAGCAAGAGTTAAGGCATACTGATGTATTCACTCACGTGCTAGAGTCTTGACAAAGAGCAAGAGTTAAGGCAGACTAACCCATTCACTCGCGTGCTAGAGTCTTAACATAGAGCTAGAAACCAGGTAAACTGAGGCACTTACGCACGTGCAAGAGTCTAGACACTCAGGCCAAGCAGACAGAGGCACGCTCTCACTTCCTAGAGTCTCGACACAGAGCAGAATTCGCTGCAGAATGAGGCACTCACTGACGTTCCAGCGTCCTAACACAGAGCAGGAAGCCTGACAAATTGAGGCACTCAATCACTTGCTAGGCTACACAGAGAGCAGGTGGTCAGACAGAATAAATCACTCACACACGTGCTAGAGTCTTCACACTGAGCAGGAGGCCAGGAAGACTGAGGCACTCACGTGACAGAGTCCCGACACAGATAAGGAGACCCGACAGACAGAGGCACTCACTCACGTCCTACAGTCTTGACATATAGCAGGAAGCCAGGCACACTGAGGCACTCACACAGCAGGAGACCAGGCAAATTGAGGCACTCACTTACATACTAGAGTCTTCAAACAGAGCAGGAGGCAAAACAGACTATGGCAATCACGCAAGTGCTTGAGTCTAAACACAGAGGAAGAGGCCCGGCAGACTCAGGCACTCATTCAGG
>JAUTXX010018698.1:0-18789 GCA_032273605.1 Panulirus laevicauda
TATATTGGTATATCCTCTGCGTAAAATATTTACAAATAGGTAAAATATTGTAAAACACCCAGTCCTTGTTTTATGTGGATCACTATAAGCAAATTTTGCTATTATGCATGGAACCTAATTCTACCAGCTCCTTTTTTATGGAATCGAAATTTGGCACTCTGCAGGTGTGTGCAGTAGAAAATGTGCTAAAACTTTGGTGAGGGCTGGTGGATAGAGTAAGGATGAGTCCTGAGTGGAGTGCATCACTTTCCTGCCAGAGGGTCAGTCTCGCAGTTAGCACCATTTTGTGCAGTGTGTGCTACTTGTGCAATTTGGGTATACCTGCTAATGTGGTTTTCCTTCAACCCACTGTGTTTGTGTTTGTTAATATGACATGTAAACCAGCAGTTAAGTGGAAGAGAATTTCTCTGACCTTGAAATGAAGTTAGAAATCTTATGAAATGCTGATGCTAGTGAGGGTGCATCAGCTAGGTAGGAAGTGCGCCAAAATTTCAGTGAGAGCTAATGGGTAGAGTAAGCATGGATCCTGGGTGAAGTACCCCACATTCCCGCCAGCTGGGCAGCCTCACAATTAGCTCCATTGTGTGCAAATCTATGCTGCTTGTGCGATTCGAAGCTCCATTGTGTGCAAATCTATGCTGCTTATGCGATTTGAGTATACCTGCTAATGTGATTTTCATGCAGCCTGCTGTGTTTGTGTTTGTTAATGTGGCATCCAAACCTCCAGCAACATATACCCAAGAACCAGCGGTCAAATGGAAGAGAAACTCTCTGACTTTCAGAAAGAAGCTAGAAATCATACAACACACTTATGATGGTGAGGGAGCATCAGCATTGGGCATGCTGACAACCTGGGTAAATCTACAGTCTGCAGCATAAAGGAGAATGCAGAGAAAATTCGAAGTCCTGTGGGTACTCTGCTCCATTGTCTGCCAAGGTAGCCACAAGGGTTAGAAATCCACTTTTGGGGAAAATGTTCTCATTATATGTAGATCATTAGATGAAGAAGAAGAGCAACTTTAGTAATCTTCAACTCTGATGAAAAGCTCTGAATATTTTTGAGTGTTTATATAAAGAAGACAATTTAACTGAGCCAGTGTTAACCCTGAAGCTGCTGCAAACATTCCATTTTTCTTTGTATGTTTATTGGTTCACCCTATGCAATTTCTCTTTGTGTGAGGTTTTCTCAGAACACCCCTGTACAAAGTGAGGGATGTGTGTATTACAATTTTTTCTGAATTATTTAGTATATTTAAAAAAAGAAATGTAAGTAACCAGAAATATTGTTATCTGAAACAGCTGATTCCCCAACCATTTCGGATAACAGAGATTTAACTGTGTTCATTCCATCTTCTCACTTCATCACTACCTGTTGCCATTTCCATATTGGCTTCCTTTAATGGTGTTCACCTTTGTTCTCTTGTTTTTTGCATGCTATTAACTTAACTAACTCTTAATATGTGAGTCTTTTCCATTATAGTGCACTGGGAACGTAACTTTTACTTGAAAAATGAGAATAGGTAATGGTTTTTAGTGAACCATAAGTTATAAACCCACTGGTATTGATTACAGTACGATATACTATATGAATTATTCGCATAATATTGATTTTGAAAAAATATAGCTTCTTTGTTGTTAAGTTTCATTTTAGTCATGTATCAGCACAAACATATATTTCTGTTGTGTTACATATGACATTTCTAGCTCTTTGATATGTTTTAACTTCCTCTTTATATCCTGTATTCAGCTGGACCTATGCATTGCAACTAATACCTTTCCCTGTGTAATGAGATCATCTTTGTGGATTTTTTATGTAGCTCTTAGGTTCCTCTATCTTGAGTTCCCCATCCTCTACAACCTCCATTGAGCATTTCCCTCTCTACTTCCATACTCTTCTTTAGGCACACACAACCCTGCATCTGAAAAGGACTAGTGAGATTCCTGCTGTTATTGTATATGTATTACAGTAGATGAATGATCCTTTATGAAAATTTAAATTTTCACTGCTTTGGTTACACAATCCCTACAGCTGTGCTGGTATTCCTTGTCTATGAATTGATGAAATTTTGAGTGTCTACAATATTGTTCTTTATGTCTTTATAGCATTGCACTTCGAAACCATTTCGGAACCATTTCTATTATATCAAACAAGATCTTTCAAAAATGGCTAGTTTTAATCATATAGTAATGTTACGTGTAAAGGAGATCTCGAATGTGTCTATGACCTTGTCTTCTCACCCAGCATCTACAACAGTATGCTATGACTGCTCCTTTTACTATGTTGACTTAACACTAAGAATCAATTCATAAATAAGGAAGTGATGAGATCTTTTTATTCTATTGAAGCTGAAGTAATTTTAGGATCCAAACATAAGTTTTCCCTGAGAAGGCTGTTTATGTTAAAATGATAGGTATTATGGTGGAAGTTCAGTTGTAGAGGTAGGGGTTTGTCCACTGGTGTACCCATGGAGGATGGAGCATGTTACCTTAATGTGGATAATACTGGAATATTTAATACCCCATCCAGCTCATTGTTTACCTTAGCATTTACCAGAATTTATTTCTGAAATGTTAAGTGTAAGAAAGAGTCCTTAGTTTACTTGACCCAGTAAATGAGATGAGTCCTAATTCACAATTATGAGTTAGTAATAGTTGGTCATAATATCATTCAGTAAATTTGTTTGCTCATGATAGTTTATAGCTTTCAGTAGATAAACTCCTTATGAGTCAGTTTGAGCATCCATAGTATTGCTAATTAATATTTAAAGATTTGGCATTTATCTTTATGATATTGTGAGTTTGGCTTTGTATTATTCCGCATCATATTGTTGGTGGTGGTTTGTATGGTGCCTTATGTTGGAGTATAGTAAAAGCAATGAAAACAGTATTCTTATATATCCATAGAGCTTTCAGCTGTAATTATATTAGTGTTTTCATTGACTTGTTATTAAATCTCATAAAACCAGTATGTATGAGGACCACTGCGAGAGATGGGCATTCTCTGTTACTCAGGCATCATCTCTTAATGGGATTTACAGTAGTACCAAAAGAGGAAAAAAAAAAAAAGTGAAATAATGTGTAGTAATCAGAATTCATTTTCAGCTCTTAAAAAAAAGAATTTTTTTGTTAATACAGAAAATATGAACATGAAATGATTTATTAACAGGTAGATGGTGATGTAATGGCCACTTGGTATGAAGTTAATGATGCAGATTTTCTGTTTAGATACCTTTTATTTTGTGCTTTTGATAACTAGAAAGAAAATTTATTGCATTTCTCTGAACATTCATTGATAAGGTGACATTGTATGGATTCAAGAAAAGAGATTACTTGGGAAAAGAGTTATGATGTTCTCATCTTTCACCAAATGTCAGACAAACTTTGTGGAGACGTTGACACCACAATATACTCCTGGGGCACCATCTAGTGCCATGCAGACTTTGGAGGACAGGGTGGCAGTGCTTCAGGCTCAGCAAGAGATGGAGAACCTCCGAGGGGATATACGTGATCTGAACGAGAAGTTGGAGACTTTGAGAGGTAAACTGTGTTTTGCTATTTCTTATTTAATAGTTTTGATGCTGTAGATGCTCTTATGATAATTTCTCAGGCAAATATAAAAAAATTTTGTTAAAAAATTTGGTATCTGTCATAGAGATTAGATAAAGCTAATTTTATTTTGCATTATCTCAGTGAAGTTGCTATCAGATTTAGTCTATTTTTGTTACTGTCTTGTGCAAGAGTTTTATTAGTGTAAATGAATATATGATTTGTGATAACAGGTATATTTGTGGGAGAAGAGTATTATTGAAATTTTTGGGAATTGGACATTCAAATACAGTTCCCTTGATTTATGCAATATTTATTTTCTTGAAAATGTAAGTCACAATTCAAATAATGTAACTTGTGGAGATAAGGGTTTTTTATTAGTAATACAGCACCAAATATTATACATTCCTGGCAGGAAAAATTGGTGTGATAGGGCATGTGCCAGCATTTTTCACCTGTTTGTATCATTCCCCAAAACATGACCCTGAAATGACAAAAAATACTAGGGCAGCTCATGGATGTTGGTGGGGAGAGGGGAACCTCTTGGTTGCAACAGGTGGTGGTCAGTTTGCCTTGAGCTATTGTAGTGGGTTGATGATTTTTTTCTGTTGTCCCCATGATATCTGCTTTTTACCTTATCCACATGTGCTTTGTGGTGGATTTGTGCTGCATTGCCTGGCCCTAAGGACTTTTCTAAAGAAGATATTGCTGCTATTGTAACCTTGTACAAGGCAGGGAAGTGTGATAAAGAAATAGCATAAACTACAGGTCTGGCACTACGAAGTTTGCAAAGATGGATGAAGCTCTTTGTTGATGGTGGTGGCTTTAACATTCCTACCCAGAAGACGACCTGGACGACCTCATATCACTTCCCAACACACTCTGAAGATTATCCAATGTCAAGTAGACAAGAATCCATGTATTGCAGCACAACAGTTAAAGGAAAACAGGCCTAAGATACTTGGTCATGTGTCTGTATGTACTTTTCAGCCTGCTTCATGATGACTTGAAATTCAAGAGGTGTATGCTTCTTAAGAAATTGCTTCTGGCAGACCTCCAGTGCAAGAATAGGCTTGCATATGCTGAGAAATATTTGCAGTGGAACAATGGAAAGTGGAAGGAAGTGTTGTGGCCTGGTTAGCCTACATTTGATGTTATTGGTAGCTGTAGAGGCAAAGTGTACCAGAGGCCAGGTAGTGACTCATACAATCCAAAGTACATTCAAGCAACTGTAAAATTACTGAACTTACTTATGGTTTGGGGGGCTTTTAGCTATAACGGTGTAGGAAGTCTGTTTTTACCTCGAAATGTGACAATGAATCTGAATCGATACCTGGAGGTGATATGTGATGAATTGTCTGACTGTTTTGAGAAGACTGGTTATGAAATTTTATGCAAGATGGTGCACCATGCCTCACTTCAAAATTGATACGTGACTGGTATGCATTTTGTAGCGTGACATACATTCAGGACTAACAAGGGAACTCACCTGACTTTAACGCTATTGGGAACTTGTAGTCTATTATAAAGTCAGTTGTGTGGGTGGGATACATCCTGCAATCATAAGCTCCAGGCTGTCATCCAGGATATTTGGGATAACCTTGACCGTACATACCTTCAGCACCTTGCTGCATCTGTTCCCAGGTGCCTTCAGGATTGTTTTAAGGCCAAGAGACATCATGCAAAGTACTAAGGGGGTGAGTACCTGTTTTATTTTGTTTATTGATATTTTTATATGATGAGTCACACTGTAAGTATGGCATACCAGTTTTTCTACCGGGACTGTAATAGTGAAAAACTACTGTACACATGTACCAGGAAATATGAAATACTATGATATACATGCTGTACAATGAATTCTATTAATGAAAACAAAAAAAAACAAAAAAAATTGAATCCTAATGTAGTCTTTTCTTCATGGGACATGTATGCTCTTGAAGGCATTCTCCCTTAAGAGAATCCAGTCTTGTCCACTTTGAAAATCTTCTTAGGAGAATAAGCACTGCCCTTGATAATTATCTCGAGGGTCATGGGAAAATTTTCACAGCAATGACATCAGTGGAATCAGCCTCACCAGTCATCCTGATGTTGTGGTAATTGTAATGTTTTCCAAAATTCGCAAACCAACTGGACCTTGCTTGAATGTCTTCTCTGCCCCTTCTTGTGCTCCCAAGTCATCATATATAATCTGGACCTTTGCTTGTATCACAAGCATACTGATGGGAACATTTTCATTAGTGTGGTGTATGATCCGTGTGCTTAACATACTTTCCATTATCTCCATAATCAAACTTGAGGAATGCAAAGTCTTAGATGCATTGATTGATATTCCACTCTTGACACTTTTATAGATCATCTGAGCACTATGATGAATTTTCTGTAAAGTAGGTTCACAGCTTCCAAGATTACACTTAATATCAGCTGTTAATTTACCCCTCTCATATTTGAATACACCTATCTTAACCTCAGCGGTGATGGCCTCACACTTGTTAGTACCACTACTACCGGGAGAACTTAACAGATCCGTTGGTGCATGGTGTTAGGGGCAAAACATTGGTCCATGGTGTTAGGGGAAAACATGTTCATTATACATTATACTGCAGCACAGAATGCTGTAGCACTCCATGGATATAGACTGTATCCACACCACATGTACGTGCACTTCTCTCACTGTGTTTGAAGTGCTCCACCATCATGCTACCAGTCCAATGGTGATCACATTATTTCAAATTTAAGCTTGTTTTGATTAAGAATATTTGAATGGCTCATGTGCATTGTTGTAAAAATGCTGTAAATGATACATGTATAAATCAAGAGACACCTGTATAGCATAAGCCGTGCATAGGAATTAAGTTATGTAAAAACTAAGCAGCAAGAAAAAAAAGGATGAGGAATGCTTTTGAATAAGATACATGAAGTACTGTATGACTCATCATATTTTTTGATACCTAAAATCTCTAGAGATGATATTTTCAAGTTAAACAGCTTTTGATCAGATATAACTTAATTTTCTTTATTATACTTAATCACCGTCTCCCACGTTAGCGAGGTAGCACAAGGAAACAGACAAAAGAATGGCCCAACCCACAAACATACATATGTATATACATAAACACTACAATGATTTTTATCCATCACAGCTCCCTCCTGAAGGAAAAGTTTTTAGGGTTGCTTCTTTTGGCAGTCCTTTACAGATGAGACTTATAAACTTTAAATGCATGATTTAAGGTCTTATTTTCCTCAATATCCTTCAGAAATTGATTTACTGAGAAATGGTCAGTCTCCAAAGTATCACTAGTTTGGGGAGGTGCCATAAGGGACATTCAAGTGGGAGAACATTGTAATGTATCAGTGTGCTTTTGGCTATGTACCCAGTCTAAGGTACAAGGTCTTGCCCATGAGTTTATATGGGAGTACTGTGATGCAGAGCTGAGTTTGCAAAGTATATAGTTAACGGGAACAGATGCAGGATCTGAGTTAGCAAATGGATAGACCTGCAGCTTCAGTGTCATTTTGTGCAGGTTCGAATAATGTCATAGTCCTAGTTATTGTTGTGATAGGTAATGCCCACTCACTGCTGAGAATGAGATATGCATATTTTTCTGTCCGACACTCATCAATCAACTAGCAAATTCCAGATGCTTGAATTTAATGAAGATGTGCTGTGTTATTTGATCTTTGACTTAAGAGAGGATATTACAATGTCAAAATGTCAAACACAACCACACATTGTTGCTATATTTATGCATCAAGGGTATTTTCTCTTGGTCATTAATGTAGGCATTGTTGATCTTGATGAGTTCTGGCACAAAGAATTTTAAGGTGTATTTAGAGAGAAACTTGCTGTGTTTACTTACATATGTTGGCATTTCCATTTTAAAAAGAATTCACGCATGAATTTTAGCATTATTTGACATAATAAATAGTCTCCCATAGCAGTTTTCTGAGGACCCTAAATGTGGGTACATATCTGAATTTACTGGACTTGTTGATTTGTAAGTAGATTATAGATTATACTTAAAGGGCAAGTGAAACAATCTTGATTCAACATTAGTCTAACTTTTTGATATGTATATGTTAAAATTGTTACACCATATGATTTATCCTGCTGTATGATAGGAATTAGCATTTGTGACAAAAAGTTTGTGAAAATATTTAGTATTATTAGCTACAGATAGTGCTGAGTGATTACTTTAGTTGCACAATCTATTTACAGTGAAGAGAGCTCAAGACAAGGAAAAGCTGAAGGAAGGAGAGAAGATGAAGCTGCAGCTTGAACAGCTGGTGGAGTTCAAGTCTCGTATCATGGAGTCCCAGGTTAGAACATTGAGACACAACCTCACGTGATGGTGATTTTAATGTAACCTGTTGATGTGCACATGTCCCTCAGGAAGAAATAATTTTTCAAAACTAAGTAGAAGAGTATCATGATAAGAATGTCGCATAATTGTGGATAGTAAAGTTACAAATTATGTTGAATACTAATGGAAAGTATCTGAATGAGAGATGCATGATCAAGTGGTACTTTATAAAGTAGAACTGTTCTTGATTCAGAACAAGGATAGAATTTAGGACATAGCTTCACAAGATCATATGAAGCAAAATAAAATCATTGCCAGGGAGAGAATATGAAGGATTGAATGAGATGTATTAGAACTTTAAGGATTTTCTGTTTTGCAATTTGTAAACTGAGGTGAGATAATAATGGTTGAGGAAGAGAGGAACAGCATAGTGGAATGGGAAGGAATTGAGGGTTAATAGGAAAAGGTTAAGCTTTCTAGTTTATGATGTTGAATGTTAGCATTAATGAGGACATAATGGGAGATCACAAGAAGAGTAAGTGATTATAAAAGATAGAAAAAATGAGGGTGTGATTAGTGGTCAGAAGGACTGTATTAGGAATTGGAATGAAAGTGGGTTGAGGTTCATTAAAATAAGGATGAATTAGAGTGAAAAGTGGAAGTTTTGAAAAAAGATTATTATATATATGAAGCAAAGTAGATAACTATCCAAGGACATGAGATCCATGAGAAG
This sequence comes from Panulirus laevicauda, assembly GCA_032273605.1. Classification (NCBI taxonomy): domain Eukaryota; kingdom Metazoa; phylum Arthropoda; class Malacostraca; order Decapoda; family Palinuridae; genus Panulirus; species Panulirus laevicauda. The sequence goes on from JAUTXX010018698.1 coordinate 8,581, forward strand.
TGATATATTTTTTTTTGTTGCTATTAAATTTTGATTACCTGTGATTGCCACCAGTCACAAAACACTTTAATCCAAAGAAACTCTTTCGAGCTCAGATTAGGTGGGCTGAGGCCATGCACCATGCATACCATCCCTCTTCCCCTTCTTCTTCTTTTAAAAGCTGCATAAGCTAAGTGCATCTCTGGAATATATTGTCCAAGTCCTTGATAGGGTTCAGATTATTGGTTCAGAGGCCTCACGCCCTTCCCTCACCTAAATCTCGGAAAAGATAAGGTTCATCACATGTATTTATTGGATGTTCGTAGAATATTGGTCTGTAACAGGGTTTTCTAAATGATTAGGCTTTTGGAGAATGGATAAAGTAATGAGAAGATCAGATATGAAGTCTTGGAAAGGGAGTGGCTAATAAAGTAAGGGAGTGCTAAAGGTTTATGGATATTATGTTGGGGTGAGGAGGAATGCATAATGAAAGAGCAAAAGCAAAGTGAATTGACAAGAGGGAATGAGTATGTGATAGTAAGTATGCAGAAAATTCACAAAGATGAGCACTGAAAAGTTTGGTGATTGTAATTGTGCTTTTTTTTTTAAGTAAAGACAGCTTTTAAGCTGTCAGATTATATTTCAAACAGATTATTTTACCGTGAATGAAGATATATATATGGCAGATACCAGTGACTCAAAGTTGAAATATTAACATCAGGCCCAGCTGCAGCGTGAGTTGCAGAAGGCCAAAGCCGAGGCCCGGGAAGCCATGGAGACTCGAGATCGCCACATGGAGGACACTCAGGAGCTATCAGAGAATGTTGAGATGCTTACACTTGACAAAGAAATGGCAGAAGAGAAGGCAGAAACCTTGCAACTGGAACTGGACCAAGCAAGAGAAAAAGTTGAGGAGCTCACGTGAGTATTTGTGTTTTACAAAAACAAAATTGATAAGTACATAAATAGATAAATGAATAGGTAGTTAGGAATTCTGATTGTTTTTGTATAGTTTAGTTATAGATTTAGGATTTCAATTGGGTAGGAAGATATCATGTTACTGTCCATGCATACTTAGAACCCAGAGATCTAATTTGCTGTTGTTTTTTATATCTCAAAGAAAAATACCAAGGCTTTCTATTAGATGTTTAGAGAGTTTAGCAGAGAAATTAATCTAGCCATAATGTAAGCTTTATATGGCCAGTGTGAATACTCTAACTGCATCTTATCTCATAACATATATCAATTCTTGAAAAAAAAATTCTTTTGTGATGGGGTATCTCTGAAAGAGTCTTCATTTGAATTTTTTAGTATTGGCTACCAGTTGTTGACAAACCATTCAACTCCTTTTGTTTCTTGTCCAAATTTCAGGTTGGATTTGGAGATACTACGTACTGAGATGAGTGGCAGCACTACCCCCGGGGAATCTGGTGCCTCATCCTTGCAGGTCAAACAGCTGGAGCAACAAAACAGCCGCCTCCGTGAAACTCTTGTAAAGTAAGCAATGCTTGGGTTTCTTGTACTGCTTAGGAGACAGTAAAATATTATGAAAAGGATATTTCTGTTATTATGTGGCACATTTTAAAGGCACGATGTGGATATGTGTGTGTGTGTGTGTGTAAAACTTTTGATTCAGCAACACATGAAACACTCTTGCAAGGCAGTCTTGTTTTGTAAAGGTAATGAACCCAATTATTTGGAAAACCAGATCAGCATATTATGCACTGTTATACTGCAACTGCATTTTATGGATCAGTTGGTTATAGTCCTTGAAAACATTGGCTAACAACTGCAAAAGTTCTCAGAAAGTTGAAAAAAATTTGAGTGTGTGAGGGCTCTTATATTAATCTATGCTAGAGTTATCATGGTCTCTATGACCATCAGGGAAACCTCCTGTAATTGAAGGGGTTACTTTTGCATTTACAGAATTGCTTTTTTGCTTGTGATATAACTTGCTGTTGCATATTAGGCTCTTGTAAAAGCTGGTAGATTTTTAGGCAGTAAGATCAATTTGAATTATCTTTTTTGTTTTTTTCAGTGGGAGTGAAATGATTTGTCATATCCCACTCAATATTTGATGTGTCCCCTCAAATGAGATTCCTACTTGCTCTGGGATGGTGGGAATTGTTAGGTCAACATAGTTATCATTTTGTTTTGAAAATGTGATTCAGTTTGCCTCTTTTTTCCGATTTAAGTAAGCATTGAAAAATGAATAAGGTGCTGTACCACATAGCAGTATCACTTTTTTAAATTGCTTTGTTAAGTATTTATAATCATTTTTTATTGTTACCGTCAGTGCCTTCTTTAAGGTCCTTAAAGAAGGCACTGAAGGTAACAATAAAAAATGATTATAAATACTTAACAAAGCAATTTAAAAAAGTCCTTAGTGATCTAGTTGTGGCTTTTCCATATATTCAGACAAAACTAGTACATGTAATTACCCATTTACACAGTATTAAATCAGTATGAGTACTCTTAGATCAAGTAACCTCTGTTTCTCTTTTCTGTACCTTCTCAATTAGATCTTTGTTCTTCTTTAGATTTGGTGACCAGACATAAAAGTTAAAAGTGTTTCTTTTTCTTTGATAGATTTGCATTTCCTCCCTACCATATTATTTTACTGGGACAGCATCACTATGTGCTCTTCTTTCTTTGTGCTTTCATGGTTGCTAGGGATAGACTATATACCCTAAATTATTTTATGGACAGCTGAGTATGATTTCTTTATATTAGTTACTGCTGTTAGGTAGAATGTTAAGATATTGTTCTTAAGCATTGACATCCAGTGATAGTAATGGTTACTTAGTTCTTTTTCCATTGCACTCATTGTTTTAGACATGAAATCATTTCCTAGGGCATTATAAAACATTTGAAATGCATTAGAAATTAAAGACAATACACCATCTGAATTATATGGGAATATTGTAGTATTTTTGTGTATTCCTTTTTTCAGAATGCGTGACTTATCAGCACATGACAAACATGAACTGCAGAGGCTCCAGAAGGATATGGAGACAAAGAAGACAGAATTTATCGAACTAAATCGTGCGAGGGACAAGCTGGCCTCACAAGTTGCCCAGCTGGAGCAGACTATCTCAGACCTTCAGGAGCAGGTTTGTTCTGTTTTGTATTATTTTAGAAAAGGGAGAAGGAATTTTATCATATCTGTCTTCACTATCCCAGAGCAGCAAACTGTAAGGTATATAGTGCCTGATGAGTATGAAGAAAAGACATTAGAATAAGTTGTTAGCCATAGATTTTTTTTCTCTAATTGCTTTTCTTACTTGTATAAGATAGCATCAGGAATACATAAACAAGTCATTAGCTGTCCTATATATCTATCTTTCTATCTGTATCTCTGTTGCTTATTCCAATTGGAACTCCCTCAGAGGGGTGGCCATGGCAATAGAGTCTCCATAGCTATTGAACTCCAGTACCACTTCTTAGCCTTTAGTGCCTTACCCTTAACAGGTCAGTAGGAGAGGGCAACTCTAGCGCAGTGTTTGATGGGGCTGTTACCTGATGTTCCTACTGACTACTTCTATCTAATGCTCTTTCTAACTACTTCTACCTAAAAGTTTCTACCTAATGCTCCTGCCTAAATGTTCCTACCTATTACTTCTGTCTACTTATCCTACCATTTTGCCAAAATGGTAGAGTTATGGAAAATATAGAGTTATGAAGAATGAGCTGTGTGAATTAAGTGTTGTCAAGTGTTATGTATGACAAGAAGAGATTGTATGTTTGTGGACAGAATGCCAGTAGTCCACGTTTTAGCGAGGCTGAAAGAAAAGACAACTACCTAGGTCAGAGGAGTTCCACTCGACAACCACTGAAGTGCTGGCTCACTAAGCAAGTGTCACTATCCCTCCTGATACCCAAGCGAGTAGTACTGGTAAAATACCTCCCTGGTCATTAGCTGCCTACCCACTAATACCTACAAGTTCTATATTGCACCAAAACCAGTCTGTCACCCACTGCCAAGTGTCATTGACTGAACCACAGTTTATCCTGATCATTCACTTGCTAAGAAGCAGCACTGGAGTTCACTAATTATGGAGACTCTGTTGCCGTGGCCACCCCCCTTGAGGAAGTTCCTGAAGGGAACAGGCATCAGAGATATAGATAGATTCATATGCTGTGGTTCATTCCACATTATTCCAAAGCTATCCAGTGCTTACCTTTGCGCACCATCTTAGATTGAATGCTCAGATCCCAGTATCCTAAAACCTCCTTTACTCCATCCTTCCATCTCCTACTAAATTAGTCAGTCGTCACTCACCTCTCCATAAGACTAAACCATTTCAGCACATCCTAGTTAACCCTTACAGTCACACCACACTTACCAGAACATCTGTTTTTAATAATGTGATTTCTCTCACATCAACCTGTACTGCATTCCATTTTATCCACAGTCTTCTAATTCCCAGCACTTCTGCTTTCTTCCTATCTTTTGCTTTAAAGGTCAAAGACAGTGCATCCAGACAACTGTGAGGACTGCTTTAACTACAGTCATAACCGTCTTTGCATTTACAGACATTAACTTTTCCTTCCACACACTCCAAAATGTGCCTAGGATCTTAAATCCACGCTTCCACCGTATGACTTGCTTCAGCTTTCATGGTTCCATCTGCTGCAATGTCCACTTTCAAGCACTTAAAATGTCCCACTATTCCCAGGATCTCTTTGACTAATATTACATTCAAGCAGTCCTTTTCCACCTCTTTACTACACCTCATTACCTTTTTTTTTCACACTGACATTAACTTTCACCTTTGGCACAGTCCCTCATGTCTCTCATGCCTCAAGACTGTAGAGTTTCCCTTTGGGCCTTGGCAACAGAGTTGTGCTATCCAGAAACAGCAACTACTTTACCTGCCATGCTACCCCATCTCCTGCATGATAGAGACCCATTTCTCACTCACAAGACAATTGCATTTCTTCAGTCAAAGTGACATCTCACATCCTCAAAGCAATGTGGTGGTACTGGGCTCCACATATAAGTGGTTACACCATGAGCAAAAAGTCACCTTTGGTGAGGCTGTATGTTGCAGGGTGAAAAGGAGTATTCTCATCAAACAATTTCTCATTCCAGTTTATTAAAAGGGGTCCTGGGGTTTTATTAGAATTAGATTTATACAGACCCACCTTTACTAGGAACCACTCACCCTTCTTTCCTGTAGGGACACATGCCTTACTTTCCCAGGAACTTATTTGCCCCATGTATCCTAAGCACTTTTCATAAAGTATACCTGTCACCACATCATATTCTTTCTTGATCTCTAAATTAAACCTGCAGGTCTCAGAATTAGATGCTAGTATGGAGAATTTAGGATACCATTTAGATGACAGAATGTAAAGAATTTCAGTAATTAGATTTAGAATTTGAATTAGTTTTATATCCTTGAAAATTTAAGTTCACAAGGAAGAACTTTGGAATGTAATGGTTATTATAGCATTCCTTTGATAAATGTGTGAACCATGATTTTTCCTTAACTGTTTGTGTAGGTTCAGATGTTTTAGTTATCCAAACTATTTTTTGTAATAACAGGTTGATGCTGCCCTGGGAGCAGAGGAGATGGTGGAGACATTGACTGATCGTAATCTGAATCTTGAGGAGAAGGTGACAGAATTGCTGGAGACCGTAGCTGACCTGGAGGCCATCAATGACATGAATGACCAGCTACAAGAGAATGCTCGGGAACTTGAATTAGAGCTGCGTGAAGAACTAGATATGGCTAACAGTAAAATTAGAGAGGTGAGCTTTGATTATTTTTGGGGTGGTACTTGTAAACTGGTAGGATACTTATCTCTTGAATCTGATAATGAAGAAGGTACCCATGGTAAGATTTCTGTTGTAATCTAGTGCAAGTAACTAACTAGGCATTTTGAGACACTTTTTTTTAAAACAATAGTTTCTGTATCTTTAGCAGAAAGTTTAGTACTTTGTTCGACAATTTTTTCCAGATAATGTTCATTTTAATCTCAAATGTTGCAAATGTTAGGCTGACAGTTTAAGGTGGTATTTTCAAAATTAAAGCTTATTTAAGGCTGTAAACAGTAGCCACCTAGGAAAGTATTGTTGTTCCTTCTTGGGACTGAAAATGGTGCCCAGAACCACCTAACACCCATTTCATCAGAATTACTGTTCTTATATTCTGTCATATTAGAACTACATTACCAAGCTAGACTTCATATCTCCTCCCTACTTTGTGTGCCTGTTTTCCATTTTGATATTTTCTTTCTTCATACATTTTCTTTTACCATCCCTGTTGTCATTGTGGATTATGTGTATACTATAGTGATCATTAAATATATTTTTACACAACTCCAGGACCCCATTTATGGGGTTCCTGTAGCTTAGACACCATTCTACTCCTTTGGAGTGAGAAATTCCATGACAAAATTGTAGCCCATTCTATGCACTGACTGTACATCATTACTAAAAGCAACTTCTTGCTTGCATTGTAACTACTTTGGTTACTAAAGGTCTTGACATCAGAAATATTCCATATTTCTGGATAATTTCAGTTTTTCTTTAGTCTTTTTTATATTTTCATTCAAGGCCTAATCTCAGTCAGGACTTATTTCTGTAACAAAAGCTTTTGACCTGAAACAGGCTCTGATAGTCATCAGATAATTTCAGTTTCTCATGCTTAAAGATATCTTTCAGATATGTATGTTTTTCATTTACTTTTAGCAGAGTTTTAATCCTTGCATCCTTCACTAGCTGTGAAATGTTTGTGGTGTATTACTGTATTTAAAATCCATGAAACTTTGTTGTAATGTTTAAAACAAGACTTGCTCTGTTGTTATTTGAAATGGAATGTGTTGAGCTAGTTATTGCCTCTCAGAACCCTAGACTTTCTTCATGTGTTAGAATATGTGCATATGAAAGTAGGTGATATAAAGCAAGTTAGCTTTTATTTTCGTTGGTTTTTGAAGAGCCCAAGCTCACAGCTTGGCTTAATACTTTCCTCCCTATTGTTTTGAGCTGTTGCTTTACAGGTGACAAGGGAACGAGAGGCTGCTAATGAAGTAATTGTAGACCAGGATGCAACTATCAAAAAATTCCGTGAGTTGGTTCAAAAGCAGCAGGAGCAGAACTTGGACTTGAGGCATTCCTTGGAGAAAGAAACAAACAAGCCAATTGGTACTCCATCAGAGATTATTGACTTCAAGGTAATTCAGAGTGTGTTAGCATTGTTGAGAATATATAATTGGATAGACAAATGTGTGGTCACTACAAGGAAAAAAGATATGTGTGTTGAATGAGGGTTGGTAATATGAGTTTAGGTATGAGACCTTGTTGTGCAGATCATATCAGTATTATAAAACAGTTGATTATTTACATAATCACCAGCATGAATACTCATACACATACTTACACTTATGTTTTTTTACTTAAGTGTGCATATATATATATATATATATATACTTTTTCCAGAAAATGTTCACTGAGACTAAAGCTCACAGCAAGGCAATTGACATGGAGTTGCGACGTCTGGAAGTGGCTCAGGCCAACCAACACGTTGCATACCTTACGCAGTACATGCCTGACAACTTTATGACTCGCGGAGGTATGTAGAATCACAGTGGACACATTATTCTGTGTTGAATTGGTTTGAATTGAGTTAGATAAGCCACCAAATGCAGTGTGTAGAGAATGATGATAGATGTAGAGGAGAAGGAAATGGATAACCACTTCATTTTATATGTTTTGTCATATTCACACAGTCATATGCCAGGATAGAATGCTGTGGTATTTTTTTTTTTTTGTGTGTGTGTGTGTGTGTGCATGTCTGTGTGGGTCAGTATTTTTTGATATATAGGGAACTATGGTTACGGTGCATTACACATGACAGCTAGAGACTGAGTGTGAACAAATGTGGCCTTTTTTGTCTTTTCGTGGCACTACCTCGCTGAAGGGGGGGATGCTATTTCCTGTGTTGTGGGTAGTGACAGGAATGGATAAACGCAAGCAAGTATGAATATGTACATGTGTATATATGTATATATCCGTGTATGTATATATGCTTGTCTGGACGTTTTTGTATATATATGTGTATCTGAGTGGATTGGCCATTCTTCATCTGTTTCCTGGCGCTACCTCGCTCATGTGGGAAACAGCGATTAAGTATGATAATGATAATAAGAAATATGTATATTCATTTTAAACTGAAAGAATGAAAATATATATGCATATACCTGAAAACATTGTGCTACAGTTGCCTCTGTCAGTACCCTGTTAGGGATAAGGCACTATAGGCTAAGAAGTGACAGTAGAGTTGACTAATTAGGGATATGGTTTTGCCCTGGCCCACCCCCTTGTAGGAGTTCTTGAAGAGGACAGACATTGGAGAGAAAGGTAGATAGTATGTATCTGTATATGCATTATAGGATATTTTGTATTTCAGGTGACCATGATGCAGTGCTGGTGTTGCTGCTAGTGGCTAGAATGATATGGAAAGCAGACATTGTAGTGGGTGGGCTGCGAGATAAGTACCCTGCACCAGAAGTTATTGACCGAAATATGGTTCTTAAGTCTCACTCAGTTGAACAGTATGCCTTCTCATCACGCCTGTTGCAGCTTCTCTACACATTGGAGGTAAGTTTAATAATGTTTGATTTATAGTGTAAAAGTATATGTATCTCTTTGTAAGGCATTATTTGTCTTGTTATTTCTTACTCTTCCTTTTTCCTTTTTCCCCCCCATAAAAACATTAGTTTGTTCCAGTTATGTATTCTCAGTACAGTAAGGCATGTGTACGGGCAGGAAGGGAGGATGGTGAGTGGTCCTCAGTGAAGATTGGTCTGCATCAAGGATATGTGATATCATTGTGGTTGTTTAATTTGTTTATGGATGGGATGATGAGGGATGTAAGAGCCTTAGATCTAGGGAGAGGCAGGTCTACAGCATATTAGGAATGGGGGTGCATGGGAGTTGTATCTGTTGTGTGTTCACAATCAAGAAGTGTTGTTTTTGTGTGCAGGGACAGCATAGGACAGGAAAAGAGTGTTTAGTATCTTATGATAAAGATTCTTCTTTAGTATTAGAGAACTAGGCAGTCATTGCCATAAGAGTTAATTTTTTTTTTGGCAGATTAGCGTCCATTTAATAGTTTCCAAAATGTTAGTTCTGAATGTTGAGGGTGAATGAAGGCCACACAGCTAGTTCTCATGGAGGGCAATATTCCATGGTTTTGTCTCAGAGCAGAAATGTTCTTTATTCAAAATATTTTTTCCCTTTTTTTATGTACGTTGTAAATTGTTTTTCACTTCAGTAAGAGATGGCTCATGTAGTATCTTCACATGTTATACTTACCATCTATTGTTTAATATCTTCCTTGTTAGTTTTCAGTAAGTGTACAACAGTTTTTGAATACTGATTCATTTTCTTTCTCACAGGCGCTTCTTCATCAGTACCAGCACATACTTGGAACATGTAGTGTAGAAGTATTCCTCAAGCTTGGAACATTGTATCCTGAGATGGCATCACATGAACGTAATGTAGACTTTTATGTCGACCTCCTCAGGAAAGACCAGGTATTGTTACTACCTGCCTGCAATTGAGATCTGAAATCGGAATGAGGAAATGGTTTGCCAGGGAAATTCAATAGAGTTTCCTTTCTCTTCTTTTACATCCATTTTCATCACTTATGGCAACCATCATGTTCTTCTCACGTGTACATTGTCAGTCCAGAATTTTCTGGCACTAGTTTGTAACAAAAGCTCACATTTAGAAGGAAAGACAGAATTTGAATGGTAGGAAAAAGAAAACCAAGTAATTATTTGCTTAAGTTAGAATAAGTAGTTTGTGTGATGACCTTATCAAATAAGATGAATATGCTTTGATCTTGATGAAACTGATGTTTTAATTTTGTTTTGTATTTGAAAAGTAATTAAAGATATTATATGATTTCTGCCATACTTGAGAGTATTGCATTGTAAATGTGAACACTTTATTAGAAGTCAAGCAATATGGTGTTCTCCTTGTGTTTGATTTTGTATTCAAGTTATCGACGTAGATTTTATCTTCATTTCTTATGAAACTGGAAATCTCATTTAGATAGATTTACAGGCTGCACAGATGAAACAAAACTTTGATATATCAAAGATAAGTAGCATTATTTCTCCATTATTTGTAGGTTAGAATTTCTTTTTTATTATTTCAGATGTTATGAATCTTTGTGATAACTGGAAAACATTTTTTAAGAAGCTCGTGTTAAG
>JAUTXX010018808.1:3827-18787 GCA_032273605.1 Panulirus laevicauda
TCAAAGCTAACTCAATCTTTCTATCTTCTTGGTCTCCCCCATCCCTTTGCTCCCTCCTCTTCTGACACTCAGTCTTAGTTTTTCTCCCTCTGACCATCCTCTCCATATGTCTAACCCATTTCAGAAGACCCTGGTCAGCCTCTCAATCACACTATACTTACTAAAACACACAACTCTTACACTGTCATTCCTTACATAATCAACCTACCTCACACCACCCACTGTTCCCATGCATTCCATTTCAGAGCCTAAGACGTAAACTCCTACAACACATGAGTACTATACCTTCAAACTTTCCTATCTTTGCCCACACAGAATGGGATCTCTCCTTCCTCTCTCTCATCAAGTGATTCACTTTCAGTTCCCATAGTTCTAGTTCTATCTGCAGCCTTGTCCATTCCTGTGTACCTACAGCATTTCACTTCTTTCAAGTTCTCCCATTCAAGATCACTCTCAAATCATCTACTCCCCTACTAAACCTTACTTTTATTTACATAAACTCTAAACTACTTTCAGTTCACACACTCTCCCATACTTGGACACCAGCTTCTGCAGCTTCTCTCTCAATTCTGTAAACAGAACCATGTCATCTGCAAATAGCGACTGACCCATTTCCTAAGCTTCACCCCCACCAAACTGTAAACACGACCCTCTCTCCAAGACCTCTGCATTTACCACCTTTTACCATCCATCCAAGGAAAAAAATTAAACAGGCATGGTGACATCTTACACATGCCTTAAGCTCCCGATAAAAACTCCTCACTACATTAGTAAGCTTTTGTCCCACACCATATATTCATATATTCATAGCACCTTCCACAAGGCCTCTCTGTCTGGCCTATCATAATTTTTCCAGATCCATAAATGTCACATACAAAACCCTCTCTTTCTCCAAGTTGAAAATGTTTGAATAAATTCCTTACAATCACTAAAAAGTGTTTAATCAATAAACTGATAACGTCATATAAACCTTTGAGAAAATGTTAAAAATATCAACCTTTCTTACTCAGATGTGGCAGCAAATCATCAAAGCAGTTATTCAAAGAATGAGTGATATCAAACAATGGGAATGAGGCAGCAATGCACCACATGGTAAAGGAGAGAAAGGGAGAAGTATTCCATATACAGGAAATAATATCCTGAGGAAAATCTGCAACAAATATGACAAAGAACTAGAAGTAGATGGTGACGAGGCAACAAAAAGGTGCAAAAATGTATGATTTCCTGCGAATATGGAAAAAGGTCAGATGACTGGCCATATGCAGTGATAAAGCCTGTGAAAAAGAAAGGGTGGTAAGGATGAGCGTAAAAGCACACATGAAACTGGATGGTAGATCATTTGAAAGTTTCAAAACATGCATGGGTATGAGACTGGGCTGTGGGATGTCAGCTTGGCTTTCGATATATATTCGGTTGGGTGGTGAGGAACATGAATGCAAGAATAGGAAAAGAGGGAATGAAGCCTGAGGTGCATAAAAAGAGTGAACATAAGACCTGTTCAGTGGTGACTAGCTTATGTGCATGCAATCAGGTACAGATAAAAGAGAAATTATAAAAAGAAGAGAAATCATTTAACATGACGTGTAAATGAACAAATTTCAAAATAAATGATGGCAAGAAATGAGTGGAAGATTTTGTAATACCATACAGAATACAAGAATTACTCAGTAAAAGTTCTAGGTCAGGATCGAAGGTGGGAAGAGGTTCAGTAGCTTAAGATTTAAAATAAAGGGAGAAATAATGGATACAGCTGTCCAGGAAAGAAAGAGAATGGATACTCTGTGAAGTCTATAAGAAGGTAAAAGGTAATACTGCATAAAAAATGACCGAGGGGCAAAAGAGTACTGCCAAACCTAACCTACTGATATAAAATACTGACATAAAATGAAGCAAACAGTTTTAAGGGTGATTGCAGTATCAGCAAAAAGGCTCCGAGTAAGTAATGAGGAAATATATAAGACTTGTAGGAAGTCAGTGGGGAAAAGGTATGAAGTCTGGTGTCACAGTGTGGGTTAAAAGAAGTTCCTTGAGGTGGTTTGGTCATGTGAAAAAGATGCATAATGATAGGTTGGTAAAGGAAATGTGCTGGAGTTAGGTAGTACAGAACTAGGTGATGGGAAGACAATTTGCAACCTGGGGAGGAAAAATGAGGGAATGAACAGAAGAGAGGGCCCAGGAAGATATGAGGATGATGGATCATGTTAGGAAAGCGAGTCAGGATAGAGCAGCCCGGAGACCCTTCTGCAATGCCCCCACCTCCAAGAGGATGATCCTGGGGAATGAGGTTTCTGTGATATAGACAGACAGACAAATTAAACATGAGACATAAAAGTAATAGGAAAGAAATATCATTTTTACTTATGATGAAGACTAGGACAATTTTTTCTGCCATATAATATTAAGTTTCAAGTAAATCCAAGTATTTTCAGTCACCCTAAGGAGGCGAGATGATAAATGATTCTTCAAGTTTTTTAAAATCTGGGCATGAAAAGTCAGTTCCTACAATCTTGATAGAAAATTTATGTATCTATATTCTTCATTTTCTCAAGAGATAAATCTACTAAGCACTTCCTGTGCTTTACTACTGGAACCAAATACTGTCTCCATTCCTTACAAGTTTACTCTGGTATGTTAAATGTAGAAAGGCAAATTACCACCCAAGGAGATGGTACAGTACAGTAAGCTTCAACTCAGCAGGGATAAAAAGCTATACTAGTGAATCTAACTCAAATCAAATGGAGACCCATAAAAGTAGATTCAAATCAACTCATTCCATGATATCTACCAATTCTGAGGTCAATTTTTTAAGTAGGAGAATACTCTGATAGGCTGTGGTTTCCAGTCAAATGGGGTCTTTGCCATCTATCACATGGACAAGGATAGTAATAGGCATTTATATCTATTCACTGTCACTTACAAGAAAAAGACTGTGAGGTTTGATTTACCTTTGCATACATCTCTTCAAGAGCTCGTTGTGTGGGTCGTTCAACAGGAGGAACACTTCGTGGTGGGGAATGTGGAGGTTGGGGAGAGGGGCCTGAGTAGAGGCTAGTATCTCCCTGAGGTAAGGGTGGCAGAGGAGACCGAGTACCTCTCTTCTCTGCTCCAGGGCTTCCCATTACTGTGCTGGCAGCACTACTTGATGATGCTGTAGTGGAGAAATTGTGGCATTAACAATAAAGATACAACAAATCAATTCCCTACAAGTTAAATATTTTTTGTGATAAAGGAAGCTACAATGAAATAGAATATATACCTTCCCCACACATTTCAAATTAAATTATTGGTATGTTGCTGTTCTAGTGAATTTTACCGAAAAAAAACATACTCTTATTCTAATAACATGGGATCCTCCCCTCCTGTATTACTTTCTAAAAGAAAAACAGATGAAAGCCAAGCTAGGATTTTTTCAAAGTCTCAGTAATCTGTTCTTGACACTCACGGAACAGCAAATATGTATGAAAGAGTAAAAATAGAAGACAGCATAAAAGAGAATAAGACAAACATTCTCAATGAATAAAAATTGTGTGAGGAAGTACTAGGAGAGATTGAGTGTAGAATGGCTAAAGGTGAGAGCAAATGACATGAGGAGAGTGGGTGAAGAATGGGATGTATTGAGGAAAGCAGTGATGGCATGTGCAAAAGATGCATGTGGCATGAGAAGACAGGGAGGTGGGCAGATTAAAAAGAGTAGAGTGGTGGGATGAAAGAGAAAAGGGAGGCTTTTGGACAATACTTACAAGGAAGAAGTGCAAATGACTGGGAGATGTATAAAAGAAAGCAGCAGGAGGTCAAGAGGCAGGTGCAGGGGTTGAAAAGAAGGCAAATGAGAGTTGGGGTGAGAGAGTATCGTCAAACTTTATGGAGAATAAAAAGACATTTTGGAAGGAAGTAAATAACATGTGTAAGACAAGAGAACAATGGGAAACATCAGTGAAGGGGCAAGGGGGGATATTATCAGAGGTAGTGATGAAGTGAGTATTTGGAAAGGTTTGTTGAATGTGTTTGATGATTGAGTGGCAAATGTAAATTGCTTTAGTCAGGGTGGTGTGTGAAGTGAAAGGGTCAGGGAGAATGGGTTGGTTAAGAGAGAAGAGGTAGTCAAAGCTTTGCAGAAGATGAAAGCCAGAAAAGCAGTGGGTATGGATGGTATTACGGTTGACTTTATTAGGAAAGGGGGTGACTGTTGTTGACTGGTTGGTAAGGATGTTTATTGTATGTATGGATCATGGTGAGGTGTCTGAGGATTGGCAGAATGCATGACTAGTGCCACTGTACAAAGGCAGAGGGAATAAAGGTGAGTGTTCACACTACAGATGCATAAATTTGTTCAGTATTCCTGGGATACTGAGAAACTGTATGGGAGGGTATTGATTGAGAGGATAAAGGCAAGTACAGAACATCAGATTGGGAAGGACCAATGTGGTTTCAGAAATGGTGTAGGATGTGTGGATCAGGTGTTTGCTTTGAAGAATGTATGTGAGAAATACTTAGAAAAACAGATGGATTTATATGTAGCATTTATGAATCTGGAGAAGGCATATGATAGGGTTGATAGAGATGCTTTGTGGAAGGTCTTAAGAGATTATGGTGTGGGTGTTAAGTTGATAGAAGCAATGTAAGGAATGTGTACAAGTAGGAAGAGAGGAGAGTGACTGGTTCCAGGTGAATGTTGCTTTGTGGCAGGGATGTGTGATGTCCCAATGGTTGTTTCATTTGTTTGTGGATGGGGTGATTAGGGAGGTAAATGCAAGAGATTTGGAGAGAGGGATGAGTATGCAGTCTGTTGGGGATGAGAGGTGCCTGGGAAATGAGTCAGTTGTCGTTTCGCGATGATACAGCTCTGGTGGCTGATCCGTGCGAGAAACTGCAGAAGTGGTGACTGAGTTTGGAAAAGTGTGTGAAAGGAGAAAGATGAGAGTAAATGTGAATAAGAGCAAGGTTATTAGGTTCAGTAGCGTTGAGGGGCAAGTTAACGGGGATGTAAGTTTGAACGGAGAAAACTGGAGGAAATGAGGTGTTTAAGATATCAGCGGATGGAACCATGTAAGCGGAAGTGAGTCACAGAGTGGGAAAGGGGGCGAAGGTCCTGGGAGCGATGAAGAATGCTTGGAAGGAGAGAACGTTGTCCCGGAGAGCAAAACTGGGTATGGTTGAGAGAATAGTAGTTCCAACAATGTTATATGGTTGCGAAGCATGGTCTATAGATAGGGTTGTGCGTGTGCGGAAGGGGGTGGATGTGTTGGAAATAAAATGTTTGACGACAATATGTGGTGTGAGGTGGTTTGATCGAGTAAGTAATGTAAGGGTAAGAGAGATGTGTGGAAACAAAAAGAGAATGGTTGAGAAAGCAGAAGAGGGTGTGTTGAAATGGTTTGGATATATGGAGAGAATGAGTGAGGAAAGACTGATAAAAGAGGATATGTGTGTCAGAGGTGGAAGGAACAAGGAGAAGCGGGAGACCAACTTGGAGGTGGAAGGATGGAGTGAAAAAGATTTTGAGCGATCGGGACCTGAACATACAGGAGGGTGAGAGGCGTGCAAGGAATATATTGAATTGGAACGATGTGTAATACCGGGGTCGACTGCTGTCAATGTACTGAACCAGGGCAGGTGATGCGTCTGGGATGAAACATGGATTGGTATGTGAGGCCTGGATGTGGATAGGGAGCTGTGGTTTCGGTGCATTACACATTACAGCTAGAGACTCACTGTGAACGAATGGGGCCTTTTTGTCTGTATTCCTGGTGCTACCTCGCTGAAGCAGGGGATAGCGATGCTGTTTTCCTGTGAGGCGGTGGTAGCGACAGTAATGGATGAAAGCAAGCAAGTATGAATGTATATGTGTATGTATGTAATGTCTGTATATATGTTTATATGTATATGTATGTTTATGTGCGTATGTGGGCGTTCATGTACATATATGTGTATACGAGTAGATGGGCCATTCTTCGTCTGTTTCCTGGCGATACCTTGCTGCCATGGGAAACGGCGGTTATACACACACACACACACACACACACACACACACACACACACACACATACAAAGTTAAGAGAGGGAGCAACATGAGTGTGAAAATCCGCGTAACGCACACAGTAATCCGAGTTAGGACATCAAATCAACCTGGATGAAGGACGTTATCACCATCATCAAATCCACCAGCAAAAATCTCCACCGTTTAAACTGAGGAACATCCACACATGATTCAGTCTTCCCAAACTCACCTTTGCCTTCCCCGTCATGTCATCTTTATTCTTCTCTACTCACAACAAAACACGGGCTACTATATAAGGTGCAGCAATGGCCATGCAACATTATCCTCGGTCCCTCTTCCACCAGCCACTATGAGGGGCCACAACACATTAGTCGTTACCTACACCTCGTCCGACAACTCTGGAAGTACCTACTGTACACACACTAAATAATCATTCGGCATCCTTGGTTGTGATACGACCCGCAAGAATCCCTGGTGTGGTTGGTACCCCGGTTGTGTGTGTGTGTGTGTGTGTGTGTGTGTAAGTCATATGATACTTTCTGTAGCTATGTGTCGTATCTAATGGTTAATAAATGGGACGTCATAGTGTTAATACGTAAACCTCTAAAAGCATTATCCTCTGTAATATAATAATCAAACCCATCATGCTTACTGATGTGTGCATGGCAACTAACTAGGTGCCATTTAGGGATTTCTTCCATTATAAGCTGCAACGACCGAAACCCACATCATCACAAAGTGCTGATGATGGAAAGTATGTAAACGTCCAGTAATATAAGATCACACGCATAAAGAACACAGACTGTTTGTGTATGGTAATAGTGATATACCATTAAGCACAGTACTGGTATATTTATGAAGCAGGGAATGAGTCACGAAACGAGGTGTGGCATTTGTTTAGCATGCCACATATGATTACTAGATCCTTGACGGTGTGATTTGTAGGGAAATTCATGTGAGACAAACAATCTCAGTGTTAGCATAGACTTTTACCACAGGAGGTTCGTTATCTGAACACAATGTATCGAATATGTTGGAAACGGAACTGGTTCAACCTGCGCCGAGTTGAACTTGGGAGGACACAGTAGGAATCGTATGTTTATTTCGAATCAGAATTATGTTAAACGAATTGAACTCCAAGCCAACTAAGTTAAACTGTCCAAGCAGCAGGGGGTTCCTACAGTAACTATTGATAGACTCAAAAGTAAAATCGCTTTTGGTGAAACATATTTACCTTTTCAATGAAGCAATTAACCACCCTGGCACATGTTCAGTCGGCCTTTATATCTAATATTCCGTGAATGCAAGTCTGTTGGTAGCTGTGGTCCTGTTACTGTGAACGCCGCTGTAGTGGCTAATTTGTATAGTGAATCATAATTTTGTTCATGAAGCACCATCTGCAGGTAGAGCCACTGTAAAATGGTATACCAGTCACAAGCTACAGAGTAACTGGCAACTCAGCTGGCCAGGCATACCAACCATGAACCGTAACTCAGGAGTTTTTTCAATAATTCTTGTGTGGTGTGTCATATTTTATCACTCCAAAAGGGTGCCTAATATTTTCCTCTTGGGTGTTCAACCGCTTAGGTATCGGGAGGATTATCGACAGTAGCGTAGCGAGTCATCATTACGATGACTGTCATGTTCCCCCTCTGTCCCGGATTGCTGTCTTCCATTCTTGCTTCACTTGCACGTGGGCTGTTGGTATTCACTTAAACCAGTGCACTTTCTTCATCCTATACATAACACCAGATAGCTATAACTCACACGATTGTCTTCAATCCCATATTTTCTAGTCCTTTTTCCTCAGTAGTCATGAAGATACAACCTGATGATATCCCTCCTCCGCTGACTCGGAACTGTGCCACCGGTCGAGGAGGGTTTAATGGTTTCCCTTTAATGGAGATCAAGCAAACTGGGCTAAATCTAAGCCTACTGACGCTACTAAACCTACCTGGTTCTCTCTCTCTCCATTTACTTGACATTAGTGGTTTCAAATCCAACCTCCCTACTGAAGAACACCACCTGACTGTTTTTCTATTCTTCTCTCGAACCCAACTGTCCAAGATCTGATTCTCCTCTACATTGTCATGTCTCCAACCATGATCTCTACCAGCTCTTTCGTTCCAAGTGCGACAGTTGTGCCGACTGTAGGACGTTTCTCACCACATGAATCTCGTGTGTCGCAGCTTCGATGCCATCTGGCTCATAATTTTTCACTTTCCAAAATGATTTGCTCCTGCTACTCGCATATCGTCCCTCCATCTCCTCAAGCTATGCAGAGCTCTTCAACTATTTGACTCCCTGCTATGGGGTGATGCTCTCTTTCAACGTGGCGAACGCTTCTACGCAGATTTCCAAGTGCACCATAAAGAATGACTTGGTTTTACTCGATAGTTTTACTCGGGATGACCCTCAGTGGAGTGGATGCTTTTTCTCGTCCTCTAGAACAACTGATTAAATACCCAACACGAGTACCTGATTGCTACAATCACGTATCTAGCTCGTTCAACCTCCTTTTTCTATTTCATCCCTGAGTGCTCTTACTGCAGATGTCCTATTCCTGCCCCCTGAGGCTCCTCTGACTATATTTTTTCCATGCCTTTTTCCAATCAGGCAAGTCACCCTTACTTTACACCAACTTCGGCACTTTGGTCTTCCTTGTGTAGGTTGTATTGATTAGCTATCCCTTTACCAGTACTACTTCACTGGCCGGGATGCCTTCCATTGCATCTACCGTACTGCAGCATCACTGGCAGGGAGGGGGCGACAGCAGGCTCTCTATGGGTTCAGAGCTGCCTTGACCCGCTGTCGACTCCATCTACACTAGATCTGAGCAGGAAAATCCTTTGGTAGGATGACAAACGCATTGGAGTCGTGCTATTTTTGTAGGGTTCTCTTCACCTCTTTGACGACTGGGACTACCATTTTCACGCGTCTGTCTACCAGCTCTAGGTGGGACGAAAAGGTCCCCAAGCAGTGGAGTGGCTGGCGACCCACCGCAAAGAGACCAGTGCTACCTTGAGACTCCAGGATGACCTGAGAAATATGCACAGATTCAGCCACATCAAGCCCTATGACCAGAGTCGATAAGAGGGTGTCGCGGTTTGCAGGGTGGGTGTCGTTGACCTCCATCGATGGCGTAGACACCTCTTGGTCCTCGCGCCTCACTCTGAGAACTGATTAAAAGGCCCCTTCGAAACTTTTCTCATGAGGCCCACACGGATTTTCTTCACATCACCGCAAAATGCCCTCTCTTGCCACAGTTCAAACAGTCTCTGTAGACAACCTTACACGTCTGCATGTCTTTGACGGTCCTTGCCACTCCTAAAGCATCAACTAAGATTCTCGTACGGTGTGACTTCCAGTTTTGCTTGTTTTGAGGCACTTTGGCCAACATATGACTCACCGAACCTCCAATCACTGTATTGTTCATATTAGCAA
Source organism: Panulirus laevicauda (assembly GCA_032273605.1). NCBI lineage: Eukaryota > Metazoa > Arthropoda > Malacostraca > Decapoda > Palinuridae > Panulirus > Panulirus laevicauda. The sequence continues at coordinate 13,270 of JAUTXX010018808.1, forward strand.
ATTTGGAAGCTCGGCATACATTAACGGCACTTTGAAACTGTAAATCCCTTTCCTCACGCATATATTTCAGTGCTTCCCCATCGCGAGTTCCTACAACAATCCGTTCTCTTCGGCGGTTGTCTAAACAAGATTCATTAAGATTCACAAAAATTTGTTGCTTCACATCACAGAAAAAATCGTCAAACGTTTCACCTGGTTCTTGAACTTGTGTGTCGAAGTCCCTCCAGTCCACGATGACGTTCTCACGTTTTGTTATCCCGAAGATGCGCTTCCATAGCACAGAGGACAGTCTCCAATCCTGTGTAGTCTGTTACACTAATCCCATACCGTAGGATTCGCGTCCACTCATTGTACAGCAGACACATCATGGGTACAATATGCTCCGTTGGTGGCAGGGAGGATATCTTCGTCAGCGTCACGTATCCCTTAAATCTGTGGTGCCATGCAGCGAATTCTCTCTGTGAAGCTGACGGAAAACTTTACCTGTGATGGCTCACCGCTGCTACTGGCGTCGGCGCCACTTGTGGCCGTTGCACTGTCATCACTTTTCGCTTGCCGAGAGTCCAACATCCTTTCCAGGATTTGGCTCAAGTGCTCTTTACTCTGATGGATTTCTTCCTGGACTTGCTGAGTATGCATTATCAAGGGCTCCGTCAGCTGTTCCAGTTGCTCCTCCATCTTGATAATGTCGGTATTTTCCTTCAGTGGTCGACAAATTCAGGGCGACACCCTACTCAGTGCCCCATGTTCCAATGTTGAATGAAGTCTAGCGGGTCAAGGAAAAACAGACTTGACAGGTGCGTTCATTTGGGAGGTGTGTACAGTAATGCTGCAAGATACATTCTGCCCATTACAAGATAACACTCTAACACGAAACCTCAAGCCACGTAATCCATACCCAACCACTGAGACAAGGAACTGGCAGTATAAAGGTGCAACTCTCATTCACACCACTAGAGAGCAGCACTCGCACACACACTGATTCACTCTCATTCACGCCACAAGACGGCAGCACCCGCTTACCTACTCGCGTTTGCATGCATTTACATTAACACCACAAAGATCTTTGGAGTTCTTTCACAGATATAGGTAGACAGAGTTTATGGAAGGGACAGCGTACTTCTTTATGTCCTACAGGCATGTGCCGTCCACCTTAATCCGGTCCTTGCTCGCCCATTTCGTTTCTGTCTAAAAGCCCAGTTTTCCTTTTCTCTTAGAAACCTTCTTTCCTGAGAAAAGAAACTATTCTAACTCGCCTGACTCTAAAATCTTCCAAACTATCGTTCAACCTCCTAATTCGGGCGCAAGGCCCATCGGTGATGTAATCTCCTGTGTGACCTACCTCTGGTTCACTATTCCTAGGAATTTTGGTGAATCTTTCGTTGTGGTCTTCAGCATCTCTGAAGCATCTGATAAAGTGTGGCGCAGGTCTTTGTTAACCAATTCTACCTTTTTTCCTTGCTTCTCTGCCTCTCTTTGATCTATAGTGCACAGCTTCGTTCCGGCTGTTATATTGGAATGGCGTCTCCTGCTTACTCTATCACCATTGGTGTTCCTTAGGATCCCGTCTTATCGCCCATCCTCTTCCTTTCATTACTGATCGTTCCTTTACCTCCAGCCCTATTCACGCTGAGCCGACAATTCTACATATTGTAACATGCCAGTCCTCCCCTCCTCATTCTGATGCTCTTTCTTTCGCCCTCCACATATGTACCATTGTGGAATGGGGAGTAGCGACCTACATGAATTGAGATGTACCATAACGTAATTTCTACTAATATCTCTTCCTAAATCTCACTCACTTCTTGCTACTCTAATTCAAAACACCACAGTTCAACCCTGCACTAACAATTAGCCTGTTGAGCATAGCCATATCCTCCAATCTGTTTTGGAAACTCTGTCTAATGATTATCGGTAAAGTCTACCTCTCAAAACTTTAGGGTATAATCTAGGTACAGAAATCCTTTTCTCGTGACCATCTCCTACTTACTTACAGGGGCCTCATTTGTTTTAGAATAGACTACTGCGCACATATAAGGGGTGGCTCTTGTTCCACCCCTCTGTTAGCCAGAATGGAATCAAGTCTTACATCGTCTCAATCCTCCTGCTATCACTCCTCTTCAGCCGTACCTTTTCTTACGACATGATGGTGCTTCATTTTTTCTCTTAAGCAGGTATTATTTCGGGCACTGCTTTCGTGAGCTATCTGTGTGTCTTAGCCCCTGTGACCGTGACCTGCGGCATGTCTCTGACAGCTGTTTCTTATAGCTTGTGTGTGGTGACTAACATCACGAGGATTGGCCTTTTTGATACTACCTTGATGGCCTGCTGGGGCAGGTTTTGGATCTTCCGTATGGACTCATCATAAAAAAGCTATCCTGAACCTCAGCTAAAGTATAAAATAAAAAAAAGTATGGCTAAATCTCACAAGAGATGGCCTACGAGATGAGCAGACTATTTACCGAGCTAATGGGCAGCTGCTGAAGTTCCGTCTTCTAGGCAACATGGACGAGTGAGATTATGCTGGGGGTACGGAGGTTTGGAAGAGCCTTTGACGTCAGACGAGGAGCAGATGGTTGCCACTAACTCGTCCGGTCAATGACGTCGCCTGCCTCCGAGGCCGGAATGCTTATCGAACGGTCGTTTGTTGCTGAAGAGGCGGGAGGGAGAGAGAAATATGTCATATACAGAAATATAGGAAATGCGCATATTTCAGACAGAAATAATTTCATGCAAGAGTTGGGTGCATCTCCTAACTGAGCCTCTCGTCACGTGCTTTAAAGATAAAAAGATAACTATCGGCAAGAACACTGATCAGAGATAAAGAATAAAAGTTTTCTCTCTATTTATCTGCATGTTGCAGTGTCAGATGCGCCGCACTGTGTGTTGCTACCTTCTGTCTAAGGGGGAGTATAATGCGACCCTGTGACACGTCTTGCCCGGCTCACCAGAGTTGATATTTTCTGATATAGCACATTGAACGCAGATCGTGCTTAGGTAAGACATCGCTAGCAAGATTTGTTGTTCAGTGTTGATAATTTTCATTTCTAGAATTATATATACGTAGGAAAAGAATCACTAGGGGCTGGATGAAGATCTTTTGTTCTATTGGCTTATGTTTCGGTAATTACCTATACCATCATCAGAATCTATGAAGAGAGGATAATATGCATGCAATATCTACATTATGCGTTTCTGTTCAAAGCATGAAATCTAAAATGTTCCTTAAAAAATGTATATCCTTAAAGTCCAACGTGAAATGAATAAACAAGAAAGAATTAAGTAAGTAATGACTAACAATCCAGTCTTACTTGATATCCATTAAAACGCGACTTTCATGATAGATTCAACAGAGGCAATATTTCCCAATCGACATTAGAATTCTACAGTTCACGATCAAATATCCAAACGTTACAATATGCATTAAAAACATTTAGAAACAACTAGACAAATTCTACTTAAAACCTAATCAATTCATCTAAAAACATAATATCTCTGTTGATACGTCATGTCACTTATAGCGGGCTCGTTCCTGAAGGGCAGGAGGAACTCCAGTATTAACAGATCGGTGTTTGATGAGCTACTGAACAGCACAGAAAAGCTCGCTGCCGACACTGGGTGGTCACTGTAGATTGCGAGGTTTGGTAATTAAGCATTTCGCTCGTACTGAACTCCCAAGGTCTGCATGTGTCGCTTCGTATTGCCAATATACAAATTATTACAACTGTTGCACTTATATTGGTAGACTATTGACGACTCAAACTTCTTAGAAATAACATCCTTGAACTTGAAAAATAATTGAATTGTATTTCTTGCCTTAAACGCCATTCTAATGTTAACTTGTGAGTAAAACTCAATAATAAGTCACCGCCTGGAGATCATCTTCCTATCAGCTTGACGGCTGTAATTGGAAAAGTTATTAAAACCATCATTAGATAGACCTGTGAACCAATTAGAGAATCACCAGTTAATAAACGATTCTCAGCATGGTTTGCGACGAAACTGTTCATGTCTGACAAATCTAGTTGCTTTCTTTTTTGATGTAAGCAACATGTATGACGAAAATATTTACTAGCATTCTAAATTTTCAAAAAGCTTTTGATAAAGTTCCCCTTTAAAGGTTGTTAGCATTTCTGAGCTACAGAACTAGGTCTGTTACTATTTTCTTGTATTTGTTTAAGTTTTCCTTCATCTTTGATCAAGTTTGTTGACCAGAAATGAGCATATTATTCGAAATGATTTTTGTTGTTGTTATTTCTTGAGACGCAAGGCGGGCCTTAATTGTAATATAGAGAGGGTTATGAATAGGAAAAAGAAAATGCAGGGGAAAGTATTTACGAATTTTGAAGGAAGTGAAAATCTGTCTTTCAGAATGTACTAGGTCATAGTTACTGGGAAAGACATGATAAGGTAAAGATCTCCAAAGTTTCGAAGTGTAAGGAAACACTTATCAAAACGACCCACCCTTGTTGGACTAAGGTGTTAAAAAGGGTATGTAATAAGTCATTTGTTCTATAATGCATATTTCTAGGTATGAAATCTATCACATACATCTAGGCATTGCAGTGAGTATTTCAGGTCATAACCGATTATCTATTTTCTTTTCGTGTGGGTTATGAAATAGTATGCATATAGAATATTCTAATCACCAAAATGTATTCCTTAGCATTTGTGTACTTCAGTTCCATTTGCTGTTCTCAGAAGACACGATTAGATTATCTAGGTGGCCTTGAATCTCTAAGTCAATGGTATAGGTTTTTGAATATATCCTTGTGATATCTGTACTGAGCCAGTGTGATCTCCGTTTCATGCCAGTTATTTTTTTTTGCTCTTCATAATTATGCCTGTCAGATATACACATGAAGAAGACATTTCCTTTGGTGTGAGTGTGATCAGACGTTCCCGAGGACGAGGATCAGACGAACTCTGCCGAGAACATGAGCCGCCACAAGCACTTGCTACCCACTGTGACTTGTGCTTTCGAGGATGTGTCTGTACCTGACATGATCCTAGTATTATAGGATGCACTTCAACACTAACACGTCACCGTACCCTGATATCTATATGTTATTGCTATCAATTACGAGCCTTTTCTTCACCTTTTTTATCCAGTTAGTGTGTAAAAGATTTACCTTGAGAGCAGCAGGTGGATCCCTCGTCGACCGTGCAAGCAGGGTGCGTCGCAGTATCCAGGCTGTGGCGCTGTGCGCTGCACACACCTCACCAGACAGGTAGGTGGCTGGTGTCCAGCTTCTCCCACTCTCTTCAGCTCGTAAGCGAGTGATATTGTCTTGCCAATTTTTCAGGAAATGTTTTCTTTCTCTAAACACTGAGACGAAACTCTTATATAATTTTACATAAGGATGAAGACAAATGACAAAAATATAAAACTGTTTTTGATATATTTTTTTATGAGAGTCATGTGAATCATAGCAACTGGGAACGAGTCAATCAATGTGGAGAAGAGTTGATAGATAATGGCAATAAGTTATCTCCTCTTGCTGTCCTCCTGGCTTGT
>JAUTXX010019026.1:0-17166 GCA_032273605.1 Panulirus laevicauda
CCTCTTTATTATCAGAAAGCATTTCTATACTTCCAATGACTTGGGCTTCCTAATGAACCACGTCTACCAGATAATTTCTCATTACAATAATGATCCACGTCTACCAGATGATTTCTCATTACAATAATGATCCACGTCTACCAGATAATTTCTCATTACAATAATGATCCACGTCAACCAGATAATTTCTCATTACAATAATGATCCACGTCTACCAGATAATTTCTCATTACAATAAAGATTAAATACCAATCCTTTCCTTTCCATAGCAAATCGGACACGTTTCAGAATGTAACGAGCGTACATCGTCAGTGGTTATTTGATCAGTGGATCCCCTGAGGAGATTTAGTCTCCAAGTTCCCCAAGAAATATTCCCGGAAAATCAAATCTCGTGCGAGAAGTTCGCCACTAACTTTCTTGGCTTTTCTAATTAGGGAACACAGCTTGCGGTCGTCCGCAATTGACAGAAAGAAGTGCCTGAGGAGGGCTGTGTGTGTGTGTGTGTGTGTGTGTGTTATGCGTCTGTGTCTGAGTATATCTGCGTATGTCTATGTTTAACATGTGAAAATCCTCTTTAATAAAGCAATTTTGATAACGATGCATATTCCTCAAGATAATGAGAGCATGATATTAGCAATCCTGAGCCATAATACTGCTTCTCCAAGTGTTGAATTACTGGCAATAGTGCCTTTGGGGGTTCTTGTGAGCTTAATAAGTTTATTATTGATTTATTGAGAATTTTCATTATATTTTCTGATCTTTGACATGTGTATTTTCTTTGATGTCAATCTTCAACTGTTGGACTTCTATCTGTAATCATCCCTGACACACCATATGGTCTATCACAGCTCCGATGTTCCACCATTATAGAGAAGTGGTAAAGTGTCCCATTTTATCATCTGATTAACACAGTTGATATCTCGTGCATTCTCAATTATTCGAAGAGATTATGAGGTTATTTGTCGTGGTTTGTATCTGGTGTAATTGCATTTTTTACTTTCTAATGATCATGCAACTTCCTAAGTCTGGGATAAAAAAAGATGCCTCAAATGGGCAGTGAGTGTTCCCAGACGTGAAAGAAAATGTCTGTTGTGATGTTTGTTTACTCTCCATGAATTCCTATTGTGCGAGTACTGCAATCACAAATCAAAAGCACTTTCTTGTATGTCTGAGTTTGCTTTTGTGGATATTCATATAGATGAGTGGATGTAGAGAGATGAATGTACTTATAGATTAGTAAATGTATATATGTTTTAAGAAGGTAAGTGCAGATGTACAAATGGATAAATGTATGAAGACATGAAGGTGTGTCAATATATGAGTGAATGGGTTTGCTGTTATGGGAACCAAACTCAGATTTTTTTTTTTTATTCTAGTTTAGCCAAATCATTTCTATGCAGGATATAAATACGACAATGTCGCGTCGGTACCATCAGATTTGTTAACATTCCTCAAGAAGAACAGTACTGGAACTATGACTGAATCAATTAGAATATTACATCTCAGGTACAAAGCTGTCTCATACTGGACGACCCAACATTACAGTCAGTCTCGCCTGCAGTTTCTTAATAGTAACCCAGCCATCTGCGCTGTGACTAGTACTGGGTTCAAGTCGTCCATTCTGAAGACTTGTCATATGTACTGAGCTTCTTGCTCGTCTATTTCTTCTGTGCTTGAATGAAACCTGTTTCTGGCTATCCCTCCTTGTTATAATTTCTCACAGAATAGCGAGATATCTGCCTCATTTCGCAATGTAATGCCTGGGATGTCGAGAATTTTTCTATCTCTGCAACAATAACTTTCAAGATGAAAATTTACCAGTCATCTGCAGGTGGCGGCAAAATTTAGACTGAAAATTTACTGGTCATGTTCAGCGACGAGGGATACGCTTCCCTGTCGTTGCCTCTTGATTCGTTGTGACGCCAGACATAGGCAGAATTGTATGAATACAACTTTCTGTTCTTCCCACAACGTCTTTTGTTTTGGGGGGTAGGCCTTTTCAGTGTAAATAGCCATGAGTAGGCTGTCATTGGTAGTTTCACAGTTTCACCTGCTGTTATCAGTGAAGTTGCCTTTGTCTCTTACCGAATCACATAACCATTAAAACATAATAAGTGAGGATACTGCAAGAGGCCTATTGGCTCGTGCTAGGCAGGTCCAGAGTCTTTCCACCCTACAAACATCTGCCTGAACCCATAAACACATCCACCCTTCACTTTAAGCTATTTCTTCAAAGGTTCCCAAGTAGTGATGGGAGGTGCAAGAAAGGCTAACTACTGTGCATGATCTTTTCGGGGGTATCAGTTGGTGATCTTCATTACATGTTGATAGTGAAAGAAGTTGTTTATTGAAGAAGGGAATGTATTAACACGCGAAGAGGAAGATGGCAGATTAGAATGCTGAGAGCTGAGGTCGAAATAAGTGGAGAGGTGGCAGTCAGACGATGACTCGATATATACATTCACCTGCTTACACATTAGACCCCCCCCCCCCCCCCAGCACCGCTCACCTTCCAGTGCGGCCTGTCGAACGACAGTTAGCAGACTATCCCTGCCAAGGCGTCCACTTCCTGCTACGACAAACCGCCCTCGTAGCTTCGGGAAAACGGTGAAGTCCCAAGCGCACGCACGAAGCCCGACGGCCGACACCAGTTGTGCAAGGCAGGCCTCCGATTGTCAACCTGTGCTCTTGGACCACATCCTGTGAGGGGACTGGGTCCAGGTTAGGGCTTTAACGAAGCACACCCCTGGGTCCCGGTGTGAAAGCCCTACATCTCAGAGGGCTCTCTCACTTTCTTGGCACCATGCTCCACGCCAGTTAACAGAGGCAGATGTCACATGCACGGTGCTTTTGCCGGTGAAATCCCGTACGCCATGAGGGACTTTCGGGGTGCCGTAATAACTGCATTTGTGTAAATGTGCAGCTGAAAGTGCGAACTGAACGCCAGAGACTTGAGTGTCGATGATGAAAGCCTCTCTTCCTGCTGAAGCCACGATGTCCGGCTTCGTAAGGGACCTCGCAATAGGAGTGCGAGGCTCGCAGGCCACTTCGTACTCCCTCTACCTCAACCGGCCAGCTAGACAGGCACAGATGTTGTGCCTCTTTACCCAACCCCCTTGGGTACGTGGGCATACCTGGGAGATATACCCAAGCTTACCGGGCTTGTGACGAGTGTCACAGAGGCCGTTGTTCTCGGGCCGGCCTCTGGCAGCCCTGGCGGGGATGGGTAAAGCGCCAGTCCTCGGACGGCTTTCGCATAATCAGCACCGGTCAGGAAACGGTTCCCTCTGTGTAACCATCTGCTGACCTGGGGCACGGTAGCAGATGGAGTGAGACCCGCAACGTCAACAGTGCTGATCAGATTGGCCTTCCATGCGCGATGACGTTCGAGCTTATTAACCGCCTGCCGATTAGCAATATACGCGGGTCCGGACCAACGATGCAGCTTGCTCATACCTGCAGGCTCCCGTTCAGCCGCCTGAATCACCGGGCCAGTCGAGGTGAGTAATTTCTCGAACCTGGCTTGTTTATTTAACCGAAGTTGAGACGAAGTCCGGTATACCAAGCCCACCATCTCCTGCCGCCAAGTGGACGTATACGCAGGGCACGCCATTGGCTAGGCGGAGCCAGCGGCGAACTGCGACTCTGACCTGCCTGTCCATGTGTGCTAACTGCGTCTTATAGACTTCCCTCAGCACCAAGCGATGCATGAGCTTTGGCACTTGGTGGTCTACAAGGATCGCAATCCTTTGCTGAGGTTTTAGAAGGACTCTGGTGATGTTAAGGAGCCCCTCTTCTAGCAGGGCACCATAGGACTTACGCCTCCCCCCTGCTCCAACAAGAACGCCAAGGTACTTAGAGTCTTTCTCGGCACTCATGAAGCCGATAACGCTGCCCAAGACTTGGAAGGTCGTACCTTTGTTGATTTACCAAGTCTTGCGATTGCCGTCGACCTTCATGCTGAGGGACCGACACTTTCCCGGGCGTGATCACTCGAAGCCCAGACCCTGCAAGGGTCTTTGTTATGATGCTAATGGCCTGCTGCAAGCCAGTCGGCGTCTTCACCACCAGAACCAAATCATAGGCAAACGATAACCTTTTGGTCAACGTATCCAATACCCACGCCCGATTCTTTAACCCTTGCGACTCCCACGTCAGTCACAAAGTTGAAAAGAATAGGTGATAAGGGGTCACCATGTTTGACACCACGAGTCATATTTATTTTTCCCAGCATCTCACTGCTGCCTTCAATGTGCATGAAGGTTCGGTCATACGTTGACATAGCAGGAATGCCCTTCTGGGCCATGGCCCGCTCGATAGTGCTATGATTAACACTATTGAATGCATTGGCCATGTCGAGGAATGCCAGGTGCACACTGTGGGCATGTGCCTGCGCTCGACCAATTATCGCTTCCAATATTGTGAGGTTTTCAAGGCATCCATCCACAGGAACGAATGCCTTTCAAGTTCTGTCAATCTGGATGAGGCTTGAGATGCGGCTGCTTAAGATTTTATAAAGCAGTCGGACTAAGAAATGAGATCATAATACTCCTTTAGTCCTTGGGTTCTGTTGGATTCGGTACCTTTGGTATTAGCACCATATGATTTGCCTTGTATGGTTCTGGCAACATAGATGTGGCTGGCCACAGGTTATACATGTTGCAGAGTACCCTAGCTTCCTCTGTTGCACTTGGCAATTTGTTCCATAAATCTACTACCCTGTTGGCAAACCAATATTTACCCGCATCTGACGTGAATATATTTTTCTGATTTTAATCCATTATTTCTTGTCCTATCCAGTGGCACCATTCTATGAAATTTATTCATGTTACCTTAAATAATGCCCTTCACCCATTCATAAACTTCAATCACATCCCCTCTAGCCCTCCTCCTCTTGAGTGTAAATTCAATCTTTTTAACCTTTATTCGTAAGTGATGTTTCTAATTCCAGGGATCATTTTTGTCATTCACTTTTGTACTCTCTGTAAACAATCTATATCAACTGCATAGTATGGAGCCCAAAACTGTACTGCATAATCCAAATGAGGTCTCACCTACACAAGATGAAGTTGCAATAATACTCTAGCCTTATTACATACTTTATTACATTGTTGCTGCAGCCTAAGATCCTTGTTCACCATTACTCCTAAATCTCTTTCTCATTCTGTTTTACCAAGAGTAATATTGTCTAGTTTGTAATTAGTGTTCCTGTTCTTACCCACACTGTGTTCTGCATATATCTATGTTGAATTCCATTTTTCATGTACCCATCCATTCTGAAAATCTATTTAGGTCCCTCTGTAAATTCACTGAATTTTCATCTAAGTCAATTATGGCCCCTATTTTTGTATCATCGGCAAATTTACTTGAACTTGTTGGTTATTCCCATATCCAAATCATTCATACATATAACTAACAAGAGCAGTCCCAAGACTGACCCCAGAGCAACACCTATAGCTACATTGCCCCAGTCCAATGTAACTCCATTGTTGCATACCCTCTGTTTCTGTCAGTGAGCCATGCCCAGTAATGTTTTCTTCACTGGTCGTCTTCAGTGAGGTCAACAGTGTATAAAGCAATGATTCTAGGCTTACTTTTGCCTAAATAATTAATGGTCATGTAGAATTGTCATCTAATAATTGCACAAATTCAGCAATTTTGTCCGCGTCAAGAGTTCCAGTTCCAGTAATCACATGAGCAACTTTTGCAATCTTAAGTGGCCAAGAAATTTCACTTCCCACAACTCCTACTTTTCCTCATCACCATCAAATACTAGGCACTTGCTGGGCCCATAACCTGTTGTCAGTGGTGCTGTCATGACAGTGGAATAAGAAGAAATTCGGCCTCTCTCTTGGACTATATTATTCAAAAACGAACTTACTGTATACATAACAAAAGTAAATACATTATATATACTATAGTAACAATTTGAGTTTATACTCAACACTTCAAAATACCCACTTTTGCCCTTCTCCTAGATAATGTTCTCTCTTTCCACATATTTTTTAGCACTCCCAAAATTTTCACCCCCCCCACCTTATGACTCACTCCCAGGTATCTAAAATACTTCACTTCCTCCAATTTTTCTCCATTCAAATTGCATCCTAACAAACCTGTCCCTCAACCCTGCTGAACCTAATAACCTTGCTTTTATTCACATTTACTCTTAAATTTCTTGCATACACTCTTACAAACTAAGTCACCAACTTCTGCAGTTTCTCACTCAAATCTGCCACTATTGCTGTAACATTAGCAAACAACAATTGACTCACTTCCCAAGCCCTCTCATCCTCTACAAACTGCATACTCACCCCTCTCTCCAAGACTCTCATATATACCTCCCTCACCACATCACCTATAAATAAATTGAACTACCATAATGACATAGACTAACTGCCATAGACTAACATCAACTTGGAACCATTCACTCTCCTCTCTTCCTACTAGCACACGAACATTACCCCCTTGATAAAACTTCTCACTGTCTCTAGCAGCTTTCCTCCCATACCATACATTCTTAAGACCTTCCACAAAGTGTCTCTATTAACCTTGTAATATGCCTTCTCCAGATACAATTATGCCACCTACAAATCCATCTGTTTTTCTAAGTATTTCTCACACATAGTATTTAGAGCAAACACCTGATTCACACATCCTCTACAATGCCTGAAACCAATCTATTGTTTTATACCTTCACCCTGTTAATCAATACCTTCCCATGCAACCTACCAGGTATACTTAACAAACTTATAATACCATGCAGTTTGAACAATCACCTTGGTCCACCTTGCCTTTATCAATGGCACTGTGCATGCATCTACCAATCCTCAGGCACCTCACCATGATCCATATATATATACATTGAAAATCCATGTCAACCACTCAATAACTCAGTCACCCCTTTCTTAATAAATTCAACTGCAGTACCATCCGGTACAGCTGCATTGCTGCATTTCATCATATGCAAGATTTTCACCACCTCTTCTCGTTTCACCAAAAAACTCTCCATGACCTTCCTTTTCATGGCCAGGTGCATAAGCCCCAACAATCACCCATCTCTCACCATCCACTTTCAGTTTTACCCACTTCCATCTAGAATTTACTTCCTAATACACTATCACACATACCCACAACTGCCTCAGGAGTAGTGTTACTGCTTCCTTAGCTCTTGTCCTTTCACCAACCCTTGACTTTGCTCCCAAGACATTTCCAAACCATTCTTCCCCTTTATCCTTAAACTCTGTTTCACTCAGAGCCATCACATCTAGGTTTCTTTCCTTAGATATATTTCCTTCCTCTCCTCTCTTCTCATCTTGGTTACATCCACACACATTTAGATACCCCAACTTGAGCCTTTGAGGAGGATAAGCACTCCCTGCATGGCTTCTGTTTCCTCATTTACAAAATTGAAATAAGAAGAGAGGGTTTCAATCCCCAATCTATTTATTTACCTTTTACATGCAAGGAATACAGAAATAGAATTCCTTCTCCTCTACCCCAAGAATAAGAGTGTATTAATGTTCTAACTGAATAGAGTTTGTGGTATCTGATCAAATTCACCAACTTTTCAAGCAGTATGCCATGAAGATTTAAAAAAAAAAATTCATTAGACTGTCATTACTTCTTTCATGCATGTTTGGTGTTTCCAGCCTTAGTTAGGGAGTGCTTTCAACAGATGAAGAGATGACATTCATTTGCTCACATCCACTTTCTAGCTCTCAGGCTGAATGTACTGAAACCAGTGACCTTCCCTCCACAGACCTTTCCATGATTTCCCCTGACCACTTTAAATACTTGGTATAGCACTGACAGTATGTCGCCACCTATACACCACAATGCTTCAATCTACTCATCTCATGCATGCCTTATGCCCTCCATTTCATCCTCAGTCTCCCCCACCTCCTTGTTTTCTCCACTTATGACACCTGTATCCTCTTAATTAATTTTTCTTCATTCGTCGTCTCCCTATACCAAATCATTTCAGCACATCCTGGTCACCTCTTTCAAACATACACTGCTTACTACAACAGTTCTCTTAAAATGTCATTCCTTAGATGCTCACCCCTTCTCACACAATGTATTGTCCTTATTTCCAACACATTCCCTTCCATACTTTTAAATCTAGGGGCCATGAGTTGTATCCATACAGCATCTTTGCCCTCACTGACAGTGACCTCCTTTCTACATATTCCTCAACACACCCAGGACCTTTGCCCCCTCAATCTCTTCAGCTTGTCTTCCATCTACTGTTAAGTCTGCTTCTGGGTTCTATACATCCAAACACACTCATACTGAACTTTCTCTCCTGCAAAATCTCATTACCTAACTTTTATTTGCATCATCTCTCAACTTCCTCCTTTCACATACTCATTTCCAAACTCAGGCAACAGCTTCGAAGTTTTTCACAAGAGTCTTTCTCCAGAGCTCTATTGCCTATAAACAGCAGCTTCCTCACCACAAACAGATTGCACACTTGCTCCTTCCTCAAAAACCCACACATTAACCATTTCCTTGACCACCTTACCCATAAACAGATTAGTGGTAAATGCCATGGTGATATCACACATCCTTGAATTAAACTCACCTTCACCAAAAACAGCTCACCATCTCTTTCTACATGCACACACATCTTACTTTCCTAAGAAAAGAAATCTCTGCTTCTACCAGTTTTCTTCCTTTCACAATATATGTACATGAGCCATACCATTTTTCACAAGCACCTCTATCAGTCCTATCATATACTTTCTACCACTCTTGAAGTCCTTGAAGTCACATTGTTCCTCCATAGTCATATGCTCTTTACATGCCACTTCCCTTTCACTCACCACTCTCTCATGCAACTCCCCTAGCATGCTCAACAAACTTATATCTCTGAAATTAGGACATACATTGTTGTCCCAGTTGCCTTTTAAAAGTGGGACTATAAAGAACTTCAGTCCTATCCACACCCTTACACAAGTTTTTCACCACCTCATTGTTGTTAACCAATCCATTTGCCATGATTCTCTCGCTTCATGTACCTCCACATCCCAAACACCTTACATTTTCCACCCTATCATGTAACACATTCATCAGTCCTTTAAAATACTCACTTCATTACCTGTTATTTATTCATCATCTCCTCAGTGTTGCTCCCACTTGTTCTCTTTATTTTATTCACATCCTTCCATGTTTTTTTATTCCCTGAAGTTTGCCAATACTCTATCACCCCAACTCTCATTTGTCTATTTTCCAGCCCCTTCACTTTTTTATTGACTCCCTGCTGTTTCTGCTTATACATCAGCAAATCACATGCATTACTTCCCTGCAGGTAATGCCTATACACCTCTCTTTTCTTCTTCATCTCCAACTTAGCTTCCTCATCAACAACATTCTTATATCCCAGGTGTAGACCTAAGCCCCAGTTGAGGTTCTATCTGTGGTCTTTGCAGTATACTTTCAGAAAAAGTCTAGTTTTATTTTTACCATTTGAAGTGCTCTCTTTATATCACATTGCCAATGACAATGGCTGCTGCAAAGAAAAGCTTCTCAAAACTGAATCATACTGAAACATACCTGAGATCATCAGCAGCTCAAGATGGCCCATGAGTTTATTAATAAGGTGACACCATTATGACTTTCCTCTCTCACTCATGATGCGGGGGCCTGGCCCATGTTTATTAATAAGGTGACGCCAATATAACTTTCCTCTCTCACTCATGATGCAGGGGCCCTGTCAAAAAATTTTGCATAGGGCTCCCAAAATGCTGGAGCCAGCCGTGGGTACAGATCCACTTTTGAGCAAGATCTTGTCCAGTTGGCTTTAAAAAAGTGTAATGTCTCTCAACCATAAAATTAATCAGAAAACATGTTTTGATGATAGATTTAAGATCTTCCAAATATTCAGAGATAGTAGGTGGCAGGCAACCACTGACTAGGACTGTACTTTCACCTGAGTATTGAGAAAGTTAATGATAGTCACACAGTGACCCAGCGCAGCTGTGTGTATTATATCCCCTTCTCCAGCCCAGATTCCTTTCTCTTCTCTGCCCCTACTGCTCTTAAGGGGACTGCATTTTTCTCAGGTGGTCTAGCCTTTAACCATCTAGCTTAGACCTTAGGTCTGTGTGGTTGTGTCTATTTCTGTGTCTCTGTAACTATCTTTCTCTCTGCTCCAGCTACACATAGATTTCTGTCACTAAATTCACAAACTCACTCACTCCAAGCCATATATAATACTTGACAACATGTAATTCACAAAACTCTTTACTCTCACTTATGGAATTTACCCACTTTATACAGGGGGAAATCCAAGCCATAAGTCCATTCAATTATTCTCTTATGGTGTAGCCAGTTGAGTAGAGGTTGGATGGTTTTCAGGACCCCTCTTCAGTAATCAGGTGACTGGGACCCACTTATTCTGCACTGCTTGTAAATCAGGCTTTTTTCCTATTCATTTCTTCAGCATTTGTGTTCTCAGATATATCTGTCCCTCCGTAGAATACTACCTGTCTACTTCCCCTGATCTCTTTGAAATTCAATTGCCCTAAGCTATCTCCCCATATGCAATCAAATCTCCAACTATAATCTATGAATATTGTCTACTTTAAGGTTGATGTAGTGCATATTGCAGTACAAAAAACCTTGTTTGCCTCATATATCCTAAGTCTCCCAACTTTGAGGTAATTTGGCTCTATATTTTGCTGCCCTCGAAAGTATAACTCTTTGACTATCTCACCTTCTTTCAAAGTTTTGCTCTTTTCACTTCCACATGCTGAAATCCTCTATGCAGGAGATTTCAATACATGTATTATTG
The DNA here is from genome assembly GCA_032273605.1 of Panulirus laevicauda. Taxonomy (NCBI): domain Eukaryota; kingdom Metazoa; phylum Arthropoda; class Malacostraca; order Decapoda; family Palinuridae; genus Panulirus; species Panulirus laevicauda. Next base: position 10,796 of record JAUTXX010019026.1, read on the forward strand.
TGGTAGAAACACTGCCCCTTCTTTACCCCTTTACAGTTTGGAACAGAATAAAAACCACCCAGCATGAATTTCCAGTTGTCTTGACCACTCTTCCAATACACTGGGCCTCATTTTTAACCTCTGAAACCTCCCACTACACCACTATTTCAGCCCCACAGGGTCCTCTAACTCAGTTTTGTCTCTTTCATTTCCAGATGTTCATACCCACCACCTATCATCCATGTCAAAATGCAAACTCTGTGCAGCTTTTTTACTAACTTTCTTAGGGACTGGTATTGCTTTGTTGGCCAGAATACGATATAGCATTGGTAGTTTTGGCTGACAGTCATACTTCCCTCTACCAGATTTTTGTTTCCCTGGCAATATTTGATCACTACTGCTCTGATGCTTGTTGCATCAGGGACAGAGCATATTAGACCATTAAGCTCCTCTTCCACTGAAACCTACTCCACTTTTTATATCTGCCCAAAATCAAAGCACATCTTCACAAAAAGAAACTGTGCTGATTTGACTTCTACTATTAAATGTCCCTTGGCTTTCTGGCATCTCCATATAATTTTTGTAAGTCAACCTTTCCACTTTTTTTGTGACCCAGTTAATCTTTTGTTAACTCTCCAACTGGTAAAGCTGCTCAGTTCAGTATCTTATTCTATATTTTTTTTCTTTTTTTGATGATTCTTCATCTAGTCGTCATCCTGAATATATGCCATCACTTCCATTACCTATATTTTCCTTAGTCAGGGTCTCTCTATATTTTTCCCAAGTGCTACAACTCTTTGAGTCCTAAGGAACAGTCTCTGAAGTACCTTACTTTCCTGTTTTGTCTTTGTTCAAAATCCAAATTTTCATCAAAGCATGCCCTGGTGCAGCTAATCTCTAAGAAAGGAAACTGATCTAACCTATTCAACTATTACCCTATTGCTATCACTTCTCTTACATGCTCACTCACTCACTCCTTAACTCTCATAGCCTTAAACACTAAAAATCTTGTTCCTTTTTTTCTGATCATCATTGCAGCTTTTGTAGTGGAAAGTCTACTGATGATGATCTATATGACTCAGCTCTGGTGTTCTTCTCTCAGTGATTTTAAGTTATTCTTTTGTTGTGGCTCTTGACATTTCCAAAGCATTAAACAGGGTGTGTCAAAAAGTTTGCTTTATAAATGTACTTCTTTTGACATTTCTTTTTCTCTTTGTAATGTAATACATAGCTTCCTCTTGTATGGATCAGTTCCAGTAATCACTGATGGAGCAACATTCCCATCCCTTCTTTTCAACTTCCTCCAAGTTCTCTTTGTTAGAACTTACTTTCGAAGTAGCATCTCTCTTTTCACTCATAAACTTAATAACCTTATTTTTCTTTCACATTTACACTCAACTTTCATTCACACACCATAGACTCAGACAACCAACTTCTGCTGTTTCTTATCAGACTTCCACCTCCCAGGTCATCCTACCCCCAACAAGTAGAATATCTGTTCTTTCTAAGACCCTTGCATTCACCTCCTTCACAACCCATGCTGTAGACCCATCTTCATCAGGAACCACTCATCCGCCTCTCTAATTACACTCGTCTTACTTTTTTGATAAAATCTCCTCACTGCTTCTAAGAGCTTCCCTTCCCACACCATATATGCTTGAGCTTCCCTTCCCACACCATACATGCTTATCATCTTCCATAGAACATCTTTGTCAACCCCATCATATGTTTTCTCTCAATCCTGCATGTTACATACAATTATTTCTGTTTCTCTTTGTATTTCTCACACTCATTCTTCAAAGCAAACCTGATCCATACATCTTCTCCCGCTCCTTAGACCACATTCTTCCTTCCATGTCTAATGCTTTTCCACATAACTTACCAGGTACACTCAATAAACGTATACCTGCATAATTTAAACACACTTTTTTTCCCTCTTTATTCAGTGGCACTACACATGGATTCTGCCAGTCCTCAGGCACCTCACCATGATCCATACCTCCATTGAAAACTCTAACCAACTAATCAACAACACAGTCATCCCCATTGTTATGAATTCACCTGCAGTATCATCCACTCCAGTTGTCTTACAAACTTTCATTCATTTTACACAAGGATTTCATCACCTCCTTTCTTTGCAAACCACTTTCCTGGACTCTCACTTTTCATATCTCCCTGACCCAAACACTTTGCATCTGCCATTCTGTCATCAAATGCATTCAACATTCCTTCAAAGTACTCACTCCATTTCCTTTTTACTCATCTCTTTGTGTTACTGTTATCTCATTTGCCTCCTTCAGTGATGTTTCCAGTTGTTTTCTTGTTTTCTTTTCACTATTAATTTCTTTCCAAAATATCTTCTTATCCCCACTGAAGTTTGTTACCTGCTCACTCCAACTCTCATTTTTCTGGGCTTTTACCTTCTTGACCTCCACCCACTTTCTGTTGTATATCTTCCTCTCATTTGCACTCCTTCCATGGAAGTACTACCCATACACCTCTCTTTTCCCTTTACTAGCAACTTTATTTTGCCATCCCATCATCACTATCTTTTCTTACCTGCCAACCTTCATCTTCCACATGCCACACACTTCTTTTGCTCATGCCAGCAATGCTTCCCAAAACATCATCCAATCCTTGTCCACTCCCCTAGCTTCATCTCCTTTCACCTTTTGCCATTGTACTTTCACCAACCTCTTTTCACCAATATCATTTCTTCTTTTCTGAAAGCCTCCAAAATTCTTCACCCTTCACCTTCATCCCACCTGCCACCCCTCTCAGTTTGCTCACATCTAAAAGTCTCTCTTTTGCATGCCTATCTATTAGAGTGTAATCTAATAGTGCCTGCTTTCCATCTTTTCTACTCTACATATGTATATCTCACTTTTCAAAAAAAAAAAAAAAAACATTCTCAATCATCAATCCTTTTTCCAGCATACAACTCCACAAGCTGTTCACCATTTTCATTCATGTCACTGAATACCACATGCTCCCTGATTAAACCCTTAACACTACATTACCCACTTTTACATTCAAATTACCTATCATTGATACCTGATCTCTCACATCAAAACTGCTGATGCACCTACTCAGCTTCTCCGAGAACATTCGCCTCTGTCAGACTTCTGAGGTCCAGGTTTATAAGCACTGATAATCACTCACCTCTCATAATCTGCTTTAATTTTCACCCACATCAGTCTTGGTCTCAAATCCCTCAGCTCTTCTGCACATTCTCACAACTCCTCCTTCAGTGGTAGTGCAACCCCTTCCCTAGCCCTACATTAACCCCCTCACTTTACCTCAGAAACATTCCAAAACCTTTCTTCCCCCTTAACCTTGAGTTTTGTTTCACTCAGATTTAGAACATAAAGGTTTCTTCACTCAGATATGCTACCTATCTCTCATTTTTTCTCATCTTAGTTATAGGATGAGCACTTTTGCCATTTCCTGCCTTAGCAAGGTAGTGTCAAAATCATATATATGGGAGCCCACAAAGAGGGTCGTGCAGCTCCATGTAAAGAGATGTGAACGATGTGAAAAATTTCCATGCCCATTTTTCTATGCATTCTGGATTTTCTTCTGATAGGCATATCAGCCTGGTCATAATTTGCTACATTACCAAATTTACTAATTTGTGGATGGCTTCTATACCTTTGATAAAATTTCTGCAATTTCCAATTAATTTCTTTACAAAGTGCTGTTTTCTATATTTCTTGTATATTTTTCATATGCTTTTGTTTATACTTAAACATGACAGCACATAAGTCCTGAGATGATATCTTACATTATACAAAAGTAGACAGGACAAGAGCTAATGAAGGATTAGCGCTACTATAGAAGCAGGAGCTGTGGGAGTGTGTGGTATAGTGTAAGAAAGTAAATTCTAGACTGATGTGGGTGAAATTGAAAGTGGATTGTGAGAGATAGGTGATTGTTGGTATGTATGCACCTGATCATGAGAAGAAAGATCATAAGAGAAAAGTGTTTTAGGAGCAGTTTTGGTGCACAACACTGGTTATTAGTGATTTAAATGCAAATGTAGGTAATGTGGCAGTTGAGGGTATAACTGGTGCACATGGGGTACTCAGTATTATGAATAGAAATGGAGAAGACCTTGTGGAGTTGTGTGCTGAAAAAAAGACTGGTTATTAGGAATACTTGGGTTAAAAAGAGATATACACAAAAGTAAGTATGTGAATAGGAGAGATTGTCAATGGGCATTATTAGATTAAGCATTAATTGACAGACATGTAAAAGAGACACTTTTGGATGTAAAAGTGCTACGAAGGGCAGCTGGTGGGATGTCTGATCACCATCTTGTGGAGGAGAGGATGAAGATTTGTAGAGGTTTTCAGTAAAAAAAGATGATATTGGGAAGAAGAGGGTGGTTAGAGTAAGTGAGTTTGGAAAGAAGACGTATGAAGAAATACCAGGAGAGATTGAGTGAAGAATGGCAAAAGGGGAGAGCAAATGAAGTAAGGGGAGTGGATGAGGATTGGCAGATATTTTGGGAAGCAGCGATGACATGTGCAAAAGCTGTGTGTGGCATGCGAAAGGTGGGGGGTGAGAAGATTAAAAAGGGTAGTGAGTGGTAGGATATAGTAAGGTTGCTAGTGAAAGAGAAAAGAGAGGCATTTGAGCAGTGCTTACAAGGACAGAGAGCAAATGATTGGGAGATGAATAAGAGAAAGTGGCAGGAGGTCAAGAGGAAAGTCCAGGGACTGAAAAAGAGGGCAAATAAGAGTTGGGGTGAGAGTATCATTAAACTTTAGGGAGAATAGAATGATGCTTTGGAAGGAGGTAAATAATGTACGAAAGATGAAAACAAATAGAGACAGCAGTGAAAGGAGCAAAATGGGAAGCGTTGACAGCTAGTGATGGAGTGAGTATTTTGAAGGATTGTTAAATGTGTTTGATGATTAGAGTGACAGATGTAGGGTGGTACGCAAAGTGAGAGGTTTGGTGAAGAGAGAAAAGGTGGTGAAAGCCTTGCAGAAGATGAAATCCAGAACGGCATTGGGATAGGATGGTATTGCAGTAGAATTTATCAAAAAAGGGGTAATCGCATTGTTGAGTGGTTGGTTAGGATATACAGTGTATGTATGGGCCATTGTGAAGTGCCTGAGGATTGGAGGAATGCATGTAGAGTGCCATTGTATAAGGCAAAGGAGATAAAGGTGAGTGCTCAAACTACAGAGGTATAAATTTTTTAATATACCTGGAATATTATATGGGAGGGTATTGATTAAGAGGTGAAGGCATGTACAGAGCATCAGATTTGGGAGGAGCAGTGTGGTTTCAAACTTGGTAGAGGATGTGTGGATCAGATGTTTGCTTTGAAGAATGTGTGTGAGAAATAGAAAAACAGATGGATTTGTATGTGGCATTAATGGATCTGGAGAGGGAATAGGATATGGTTGATAGAGGTGCTTTGTGCAAGGTCTTAAGAATTTATAGTGTGGGAGGTAACCTGCTAGAAGCAATGAGAAGTTCTTACCAAGGTTGTAAGGCATGTGTACAAGTACGAAGAGAGGAGAGTTATTAGTTCCCAGTGAAGGTCCGTCTGTCACCATGGTTATTTAATTTGTTTATGGGTGGAGTAGTGAGGGAGGTGAATGCACGAGTTTTGGAGAGAGGAGGCGAGTATGCAGCTTGTTGAGGATGACAGGGCCGATACAGCACTGGTGGCTGATTAAAGTGAGAAACTGCAAAATTAAGTGACTGAGCTAAGGAGACCCTGTGAAAGGGGAAAGTTGAGGATAAATATGAATAAAAGCAAGGTTATTAGGTTCAGCAATGTTGAAGGATAAGTTATTTAGGATGTAAGTTCGAATGGAGAAAAATTGGAGGAAATGAAATGTTTTAGATATGGCAGCAAATGGAACCATGGATGCGGAAGTGTCATAGGGTGGGAGAAGGGGTGAAGGTTGTGAGAGTGATGAAGAATGTGTGGAAAGAATGTTATCTTGGAGAGCAAAAATGGGTATGCTTGAAAGAATCGTAGTTCCAACAATATTATATGGTCGTGAGGCATAGGCTGTAGATAGGGATGTGTTGGAAATTAAATGTTGTAGGACAGTATGAGGTATGAGGTGGTTTGATTGAGGAAGTATGAAAGGGTAAGAGAGATGCGTGGTAATAAAAAGAGTGTGGTTGAGAAAGCAGAAGAGGGCGTGTTGAGATGTTTTGGACATACGGAAAGAATGAGTGAGGAAAGGTTGACAAAGAGAATATATGTGTCAGAGATGAAAAGAACAAGAAGTGGGAGACCAAACTGAAGGTGGAAAGATGGAGTGAGAAAGATTTTGAGTGATTGTGGCCTGAACTTGCAGGAGGGTGAGAGGTGTGCAAGGAATAGAGTGAATTGGAATGATGTAGTTGACTGGGGTCAG
>JAUTXX010019135.1:0-18768 GCA_032273605.1 Panulirus laevicauda
TATATATATACCTAAGCCAGGTACCCATTTTATTGACCAACTCCTAGGGATGGATGAACTGCTGGGTTGACCATGGACTGACTGCTGCAACTAGAATTCAAACCCATGCACCCGTCCTTGGGCAGCCTATGAATGCACTTACATGCATCACGTAGGAGTCCAAATTTCGTTGATTTATGTGGTAATGTGGATTGGAAAGTGGAGTTCAGTACCCAAGAACCAGGGCTTTAGGGTGTGAGGATTTGTGGAATTTTCAGTGAAGGAGTAGAGGCAGGGATACCTCAAGCCTCATATACAGAGTTAAAGGTAAGAAAAAGGAAAGAATGGTTTGATAAAAGATGTCAAAAAGTAAAAGGAGCTTCAAGATGTGCAGTGATGAAGATAAAGGTGGAACTCTAGCCAGCTAGCATTAGCAATGTGTAAGAGAGTACATAAATGAGTTAGATTGTAAAAAGGTGAAATGAAACAGTGTGTATTGAACCAAAAACCATATCAAAGATCAAAGACAACAGACCTCTTCCTAAACATTAACTTCCCCAAGCATGCACATAGATATCACCACCTGAACACAAGAATTTGAAAGAGCCATTGAGAGCATGCCCTTGCACTCAGCCTCAGACCAGGACTTGTGGAACTATGTCTTCTTAAAGAAAAGCACTTAATATCCTATGAAGAAAACTTTAGATTCTGGCATCATCCACAAGAGTCTGAAACTGACTTGCATTACCCCACTTCTGAAACTGACTCACATTGCTCCACTTCACAAAAGTGGAAGCAAAGCAGTCCCAAAAAGCTGTCAACTGATAGCATTAACATTGTACATTATTTGAATATTTGAAAGATTCCTAAGAGGAAAACTGACAATGTATGGAAGTAAACAATTTACATAACTCAGCACAACATGGTTTTGGAGGGGGAAGATCTTGCCTTTTGCAGTTGCTTGACCACTATAGTAGGATGTTGTTGCTCTAGAAAATAAAGAAAATACTAATGTGATTTATTCAGACTTTGCAAAAGCACTGTGACAAATGTGAACATGATGTCAAGCATATAAAATGCAGAATATGGGAATAACTGGAAAAATGGGAGATTGATGTACAACTTTTTATCATCTAATAGCTCACAACTCAAAGTTGTAAATTGAGCCATCTCCAGAGTCTCAACAGTAAAAAGCTCAATCCCCTGAGGAATTGTACATGCACTACTCCTGTTCTTCATTCATATATCTGTCATTAATGCAAACACGAGCTAACGTTCATGCACACACACACACACATGCATGCATGCTCTTCTGTGGTGTAACGGTTACCCAGTGTGTCTGTCAAACATCCACTGGGCTCTTGGGATCTAAGGCCCATAGGTTCAAATCCCGGTCACATCAGCCAGTCCACAGTCCAACCAGTTGTTAATCCTCTCCTAGGTGCTGGTCAGTAGAATGGGTACCTGGCATAGAACTAGAATATGCTTCTCAGGTTTGGTTGTCACACCTAAATAAGCACAAAGCATTCTTAGAGAAGTTCCATATGAAGGCAACAAAGGTGCTATCAAAATCAAGAGAGCAAAGCTACAGGAAAGGGCTAGAGACTTTAGATTTACTGTACCTTGGAAGAGAGAATAGTGATGGGTGACCTGATCACAGCCTTTAAGTTTTTAAAAGAGATCAATTAAGTGATCAGCAGATAGTTCTGTGAGAGATGTAGCAATAGAGCAACCAGAGGACATAACATGGATTAAGCAAGAAATGTAAAAAAGTATGCATAGACATACTTTTATAGTATAAGAGTGGTTCATGAATGGAACAGACTGACTGAGGACATGGTTAGTGAAGACAGCATACATAGATTTAAGAGGTGGTATGATAGTAAAGTTTTCAAGAGATGGGATTGTAAGAGTGTAAAACTCCCTCCTTTTTTCTTAAGGTGCTTCATATTTGAAGTCTTGTGTTTCCTTGATATTTTGCAAGGTTTAACTATGATTGTGTGTCTTCCCTCTAGTTTTCATATATTCCATGACTTTTTGATATAGGAAGTTCTCCAGTATATATTCAATGAACTTGCAACTACATGTTTCCCAGTCTCCATGAGCATCTTAGTTCTCCCAGTATATATCCCTGTAATTGAAATCCTCCATTATCAGTAATTTGATTTTTTTTTAATTCCATTGAGATTTACCCTACTAAAGTTTAATGGCTGCATTCATTGTTTTCACTCTAAAAGGAATATGCATTTATTTTTCCATGATTGTAATTTGAATAACTTTTAGAAATGGATTTTATTTTCTTGTATCCCTGATCAAAGGACTTGTTTTTCAGATGGAATCCATTAAGCAGCACAACAAGCTTTGGTCAGTAGAGGCTATGTTTCTTCATGATTATTTGGAAGTTCCTGTTAGTCGTGCAGTTTATGAAGCAGTTATTGGGGCAAATCTTTCTCCAGAGACTTCAACTGCACTTTTTAATGGCTCTGACAGGTACAGTGGCAGGAATGGTTGTTTGGAGAGGGTTTTGGCATATAGAATAGAACAAAGAGACTTTGCACAGGTAATGAAAAGATACAGAAAGTCTTGTAAATAACATAAAAGGACTGGAGGATAGCATGTAAAAAAGAACTCTTGAGTTGGTATTTCCAAGAGAAGTTATGTAAGGAATTCAAAAGAAAAGAGATTAGAGATTACAGACTTCAGGAGAAGTTTACAGTTAAGACTTACATGAATGGATGATTGTGGGTCAAATACATAATTTTGTTATTAGTAAGTTTATTTTGGAAAACTAAGCATCCCTGTCCTTTACTAGCCTATAGGGTTGAGTTTGGGAGCCCCAGTTTTCCATAATTAATTCTTACATATTTTAGGCACCGTTATACACTTGATCCACTCCAATTAGATGGAAATGGAGCTACTGATGACAGTTAAATACAGCACATGAAAGGCTTTTCTTGGTTCACCATGCTTTTGAGAGAAATAGTAGCATATTTGATATGAAGTGTGTGTTTAGCTTGGGCCAAATTATTTAAGGAAAAGCTATTTGTTGCTGATAATGATACCTAGGGAAAAAACAAGTACTGAATAAACCTTTTCTGCATACAGTGTTATTTTTGGCATTCCACCGAGTCCTTACCATCATGCCTTTTGACTTATGATGTTTAAGAAATGGCATACACATATCTGTGTATGAAAAAGATGTCTACCAATCTAGAAAGCTGAAAAACTTAGAAATGTTTGGGAATTTTATTTTGTACCCTTGGAAAATATAAGATATTTTTCTACTGTTGACAGTAATAGTTGCAACAGTTAACCTGATAGTACTCCTTGTGAAAACTTTTAGAATTTTCCAAGGGTCTTCACCCCCAGAGCCCAGGCTGGGCCCTGATTTTTGGGATGGGTCATTGGTTGACTGGGCTGTTGGAAGCCACAGCCCTCAGGCCTACAAAGCCCCCACAGTGTAGTCTTGGACTTCTTTGCTGTGCATGCTGTTTCTGATGGTAGATAGCCCATGATTTTTAAGGTGGTCTCTCTTTTTTGTGCATATCACACCTTTAGATTTCAGAGGAAGTATTATACAAAGTCTTTTATGCCTATCATGCCTGTAGGGTGTTATTTCCAAACCTAAGTTGGGAGCCATATCTTCATAGGGTTTTCCAGGTTGGTATAATATCCCATCTGCACTCCAGATAGTTTAGCCTTAGACATTTCAGTCATTCCCTGTGATTTAGTTCCTTTACCACATTGATACAGGCTGTAAAAGATCATTGGACACTTTCTAAATTTTGCGATTTTGCCCACCTTGTAAGATGATGTTAGAATGTAACAAAATTCAACTCGTTAAAGAATTGGTGCTTTAGAAAAAAAAATTATTGATTTTTTCCCTTGTCTGGAAGGTTTGCAGGATCCATCCTGCTATCCTTGTGCATGAGGTAACCATTGTTTTGTTATGTTTGGTGAAGGTTAGGTTGTTAGACATTACTACCCCAATATCTTTCACATTGTTCAGCTGGTTTATGATAGCATGTGTGTCTGTCTGGTATTCTGTGTTGTTTGTTATTTCTTCATTTGCCCCATATTAGAGGAGTTGAAACTACATTGAAAAGCATATTGTTCTTAGTTATGTCTCTTTGTAGCCTTTCGACGTCATCTGCCGATGTGATTTTCAGGCTTATTCTTGTAACACCTGCAAAAGATGATATGAAGCTGTGACACATGTTTGTGTCAAAGTTAGATATAGAAATGAGTAACAGGAAGGGTGTGTGCACAGTAACTTGGAGGATTGTTATTTTACTCTGGAAGCACTGGAGATGGCTTGGTGTAAGGATGAAGTCATATGTGACTAAAGTGTTTAGAATGTTTAGAGAAAGATTATTCAGGTTGTAGAATTAGAAGTTGTATACAAAGATATGAGATATAAGAATGAAAGTGGAAATGCATGGTGGATGGGTGAAATTAGGAATGCTGTGCAAGATAAGAAAAGGGTTTATGATTGATAGATTTACTTGAAAGAATGTACTAGTGGAAGTTCAGCAAAGAAGGAGGGAAGAATATAAGGTTTGTAAGTGGAATGTTAAGAGGCTGACAGGGGAAAGCAAAGAAAGTGTGAAAAGGTTAGGAAGAATAAGAGCATTTTTCTGGTAGGAAGTAAAAAGGAAAAAGATGGATGGAAGAGTGGAATGTAAATGTAAGAAGTAAGAAATGGGAGTTGCTAGATCAAAAGCAGGAATGAAAGGAAGATGGAAAGAGTTTTGAAGAATTAATGAATGTTGGGGAAGGTGGAGCAGCATATGTATGGAGGATGGAAGGAAAAGGATAGGGACTTACATCAGGAAAGAAGGTAATAAGGGTGATAGTTAGGTTTGAGATAAGAAGGTAATAAGGGTGATAGTTAGGTTTGAGATAAGAAAGGCACCTGGAGTGGATGGGATTACAGCTGAAATGCTGCAGAATGGAGGAGACAGTATGATAGAGTGGATTCATTTGATATGTAATTTAGGATGGAAGCAGAAAGTTGTCCCTGAGGATTGGGGGAAAGCTGTTATTGTTCCTTTATTCAAAGGAAAAGGGGTTAAGGATGTCTGAAGCAATTATAGGGAAATAAGTCTAAAAATATACCAGGACAGTTGTATGTAAAAGCGTTCATTGATATGAGTGAAGACATAGTAAGTGAGAAGCAAGAAGAATATAGGAAAGAAGGGGATGTGTGGATCAGATTTTTACAGAGAATGATTGTGGGAAAGTATCTAATGAAAGGTAAGAAGCTGCATGCAGCTTTTATGGATCAGGAGAGAGCATGTGACAGATTTAAGTGGAACACTTCTTTGGATGTGATAGATATATATGGGGTAGGGAGACAATCGTGGAATGGCGTGAAAGCCTTCTACTGAGTTACAAAGGCATGTGTAAGAGTGGATGACAATTGTGAGATGGCGTGAAAACCATCTACTGAGTAACAAAAGCATGTGTAAGAGTGGATGGAGAATTGTGCAAAAGTTTTGGTATGCATGAGGGTGTGAGGCCAGACTAGGTGACTTTTTAACATATATATATATATATATGTGTGGATGGAGTTAGGAGGGACATGAAAGCATAATTGGGGAAAAGGGGTATAGAGATGGATTGTGATGGTAAGGTATGGTGGCTAGTGACAAGCCTGATTGCAGATGATACTGTTTTTAATGCTTAGAGGGAAGAGGCATTGCAGAAGGTTGTAAGTGTGTCTTATAATTTGTAAGCATAGGCATTTGCAGGTAAATGTGAGTAAAATTCAAGTATTAGTGTTTGAAAGGGATTAGAGGGAATTTGTGGTTTTTGCAAAGAACCCTTTAGAGTGAGAGAAGAAAGTCTGGTCGTCTATATGATCTTTAATTAAGCTGTGAAATTAAGGCAATTTTAGAATATCATCTGATCCTTTGCATTATATTTATGGTGTATCTATCGGTAAACTATGTTATAGATATGGGAGTAGAAATTTAAGTGTTTGGGAGCTATCTTGATAAGTTTAGTAATATCGAAAGTGGTATGTGAGAGATAACTGGACAAGGCAGAAAAGTTATTGGGTCCCTTAAAAGAATAATGAAAGATAGAAGTGTAAGTGTGGAAGTGAAAAAAAAGGATGAGTTGCAGAGGTCAAGAATCCAGGCTGTGAAAATGAGCTATTTTAGGGGAGCATGTGGTATGACTAATGGAGTGAAGAAAGCATTGGGATGTGACTGATATGTGTGATACCTCAGGACAACAGAAGAGGACATGAAGGTCTAGTTTCTATATGAACATGGTATCACACTTTTTTTTTCACAGTTACAAAATTGGTGTTGAATAACACCAAGGTACATGGAAGTATTACACTGTGTGTGCAATAAGATATTTGGGATGAAATGTGGCTAACAGATCTGGGGCAGTCCTTCCTCACCTTTAGATAGAAAGGAAGGACATGGAGGTCCTGCTTGTATTTTGTTTTCTTGGAGTTGATATCACACCCTACTCCTATCTCTTACACAGGAACAGCATTGATTGTGAATAGCATTAATATACATAGAAATATTGAATTATGCATCCTAGATAATTTTTTTATACAAGTACACCACCGATTTTCCAGCACTCTTGATTCCAAAGCCTTGTCGGATTAACCATTTTGCCAGATCAACCGTGGTCACGTAATAATAATTCATCAACATACCTCTAACCCACTAATTATACATCTCCATGTGTCTAAAGTATACCATGGACTGCCAGAAATTTGAATTAAACAAATATTAAATGTTTGAGCACCCTAAGATGGTAAGTCTGTCCTTAGATTTAGATTGTTTGAATCCAGTGGCGTATCTAGGGTATGGCAGGTAGGGCCAGTGCCCTGGGCGCCACTTGATGGGAAGCACCAGTGGCGTAATGGAGCCCTGGATCCTGACAATGATTCAGATCTTAAAGATTTAGCTTCCTTGACCATGAAAACATACCGTTGGCATTTGGAATCACATTGATATCATTATTAGTTTAATAGTTATTCACAAAAATTTATATTTCCGTAATGGCGTCCTGGATCCAGACAATGATTCGGATCACTCCCAAAATCTAATCAATTAGCCCTTGTGTCATTTCTGACTTTCCCTGAAAATTTCATCAAAATTTGTTTGTAACTTTTGTTGAAAGTTGCTCACAGACAAACAAGCTAATGCCGGTAAAAACATAATCTCCTTGGCAGAGTTAATAAGAATAGAAAATATTGGTGTCATATGTTTGGATAGGGACTTAATTTCAGTGCTTACCATAGGTGCTATTTCCCGTAGATATGCCCCTGTTTGAATCCTGTGGGGTCTTCTTCGTCTTGTGTTGTTAGTATTTTCTTAGGTGTGCATCTCCAGAATAATGTAGTTTCATATGCATTCTATACCTCCTCAGGACTGAGGTGCTCATCAGCTACGAGTTTTGCAAATTCATCCACATACTCGGTAGCTCTTTCGTGGTGTGTAGACCGCTTTTCTTCGCATACTTTATTCATGGAAATTCCATGACGTATCTTGAATCTTTGAAGCCATTCTTCGCTATAGTCATGCTCATGTAATTTAAGTCCTTTATGGAACAACTTATTCTGGTCCATTATCATGCTACCTGACAAGCCCACTCCATCACTCTGACACTGTTGAAACCATTCCATCATCACTCAATCATGCTCAGTACTTGTACCATCTTTTATAGTTTTTCTAATTGTCGCTTGCTTCTTGGAATTGCTTTTTTCCAAATAGGTAGTACCAGATACTGAGAAAAAAAGAAGTGGCCTTCACTTACATCCACTAACTGTTGTTTATAGTACACTGAAACCAGATTTCCTATTCACAGCAGGCCTTCCAGACCTTTCTATGGTTTCCCCTTACTGCTTCATATGCCCTGGTTCAGTTTTTTGAAAGCACGTTGCCCTCTGTATATCACATCACATCAAATTACTCTTAACTTGTGGGTGCCTTGCACTTTCCTGCATGTTCAGGCCCCTCCACGATGACCTCCTCTTCTCATCCATGGTTTAACCATTCCTGTTCTGTGGCCATTATGGCCATTAAGCCATACAGCAATTATCACTGCCTGTTGTCACTAGAAATATGTTGTCTGTGATGCAAGGCATTCCTTTACTCAAATGAAGCATGATAAACTCTCTTCATCATGCACTGACAGATTTTTCTGGTCTTTAGGTAAGGGCATCACCAACGATTCCTGTCACTCTACCTTTCTTTCACTCTTTCATTCATATGTAACTATAGCTGTCTCTCCTGTAGACAAAGCAATCCCTTGTGGTTCCTTTTCTCAGATTCTTCCCTTGGATGACTTTTAACATTCTTTCACCCCCTGATGCTCTTCTTACTAATCCTATGCCCATTCTCATAATCTCTTTGAACTATCCTAAAAGCCTTTTCTCTCTAGACACAAGCAAAGCTTATGGTCCTGATGACATCCATCCCCAAGTACTGAAATACTGTGCCTGTGAAGTTGCACCTGTGCTTGTTTGTCTGTCCTGCTTCTGTTTAAAATCCAGAACATTTCCTTGAAAGCATGTGTTGGTACATCCCATCTCTTAAGAAAGGTGATGGTTCTAACTCCTCTAATTATCATCTTGTTGCTTTGACTTTACTATTTTCAGTCTTTGAATCCCTCCTCAGCTTCCATATCCTCAGACATCTTGAATCTCAGAGTTTTCTCTCTGATCACGAGTATGGCTTCCATAAGTTGAGATCCACTGGTGATATTCTTTATGTTACTTATGTTTGATCATCATTCGTTAAAGATTTTGGGGGATCCCTTGATATCTTGATATATCTCATCTTTTAGTTCCCCTCACTTGGCTTCCCTCTCTCGCTTTGCTCCTTCTCTGGCCGATCTGTCTGCATGGTTGTTGATGGATCAGCCTCTACCCCTTTCTCCATCAACAGTGGTATCTCTCAAGGGTCTGTCCTGTCTCCTACACTTTTTCTCTTTTGTATCAATGATTTCCATTCTTCCACAAATAATCAAATGCTCTCATATACTGACAACTCAACACAGCATTCCTTCATTTCTGTTCCTTATGTGAGATAACACTTAATCTGCCTCTCATCTCAATGCAGCTTCCTCAGTAAACTTCCTTTTGGACAGGATGTTTCAGTAAGGTGAATGAAATCTGGTTAAGTTTAATGCCTCCAAGACCCAGTTTTTACCCATCTTTTCATCAAAAATTCCCCACAACTTTCCTCTCTCCTTTGAAGGTTTTGTAATTCCATCTCTTGACTCGGTGAACATACTTGGCATTACTGTAACATCCACTCTTGGTAACCCCACATTATGGAAATAGCTATATTTACCTCTAAGAAACTGGTATTCTTGTTTAGATGTCCAATTTGTTTCCTTCCAAAATAGTTGCTCTGTTCATATGAAATATTGATCCATCATTGTTTGGATTACTGCTCTTATATTTAGGATGGTTGTAGCTCTGTATCCTTGCTTTACAGAGTCGAGTCAAAAGTGGTTGGACCTATAAACTTTTTCAGGCTAACTTTAAAACTTGATCCATATGCCCTATGCCACAGTGGTTCACTTTCCCTCTTGTAGAGGTATGACTTTGATTTTTGCTACCAAGAGCTGGCTGTTTGTGTGCCCTACCACTAGCTAGACCACATGATACTCAGCAAGCTGCTGTCGCATGATTACTGTGTGGCAGTTGACAACTCAGTGGTGGGCCATTTTGATAATTGTTACTTTCCTTACACCCTGAAGTGTTGAAACTCTTTACCCTCTCATGTCTTCCCAATAACTGTGACCTAGCACATTTTAAAAGAGATTAGTCATTTCCTCCAAAATTTGTAAATGCTTTCCCTTGTTTCCCCTTTTCCCATACATTAACCTCTCTATTTCAATTAAGCTCCAGCCTTGTTGTGGGCTTTTTTCATGACTGGAGCCTCCAACAGTAAAAAGAAAATAAAAAGAACCCAAAATCTGTGTAATCCATAGATGTTATTTATGCACTTACCAAACATTCCACGTGAAGGAAGATGAGTGGCTCTGCACTTGGTTTGGAAAGCTGCCAGTATGATGCTACAAAGTTTGTAGTTCAGATCACTTCCATTTGTAAAATTTTCCCTTTTTTTTCTGTTTTTTCCCAGTGTTGCTTTTGTAGAAAGGGGATTTTCATTAGATCACTAGTCTTCTTATGAATGACTTCTTTTTTCCGCGAATTCATTCTTTCTTTATCTGAAGTTGAGAACTGGTTGGCTTTTGGCTATATAACTATGCCCATTTACCTTAAAATAGTGGATACTTGGTAAAGAGAAACTTTCATCATTATACATCTGGTGACTATAAAGAATTCTCCACTCATTATTTTTAGTTTTAGCAGCATTTTTATAAATCAGGCTGTTTACTGTCTTACATGTTCACTACAGAAAAGTGCCTTTGAAAAAATAAATGTACACATTTGGATAGTTTGTGAGATTGTGAACTGTGCTATACCTCCTGCTCCTGTTTATAGTGTTGTATGATTTTGTATTGAAAGTACTTGATCTGACATATTTTTTGTATCAAAATTTGAATGGGGTGCCAAGTTTAAGCTCTGACAGCTATGTATATCTATATTTTGCAGAAGTTCTGATACCAGTAGTTCACCAAGTAGCACTCCAGAGGTGAGTCGATCACCTTCAACATCCAGTGGCCTTCATGACTGCTCAGAAACCAGTCCTAATGACTTCCTTTCAAAGATTGACTCTAACATCACTCTCATGAAATCCAGTATTGAGAGAATGGAGACTCATGCATAGTAAGTTGGTGGAACCTTAACATAGCATATCAGTGCTGTTGCATAGAGAGGAGAAATATATCTTTAGGCTTGCACCTGTGTCCATTAGCAGAGTTACATTTTCCAAGTTTTTTTTTTTTTTTTTTTTTTTGACATTTACCCATGGAGGTACGTAATGGCTAATAACATTTTGTTTACTTTATCTCGCAGATAAGGGTGCTGATAAGTCATAATTTTTTTTTTATCCTTTATTAATTTTATATTCAAATGGACATTACTGTTGGTTTGTGTCCAGCGGGTGATTGTAAATTTAACCATGTAGGATTTTCTGTAACAAGATACTATTGTATGGTATTATGCCTTGAATGTTTAGAATTTTGGTAATGGAAATGATACTACAGTTAGATAGGATATACTATTTTTGTGTATAGAATTTAGGTACAGAATATGCATATTTTAGATATTTCAGTAGATAATCAACATGTGCCATAGACATGGATATCATACTGCAAGACAGTATGTGCACATGCACAATATATACAGATGTATGGTGATATAGAGTTTCCCATCTGTTGCAAGAGCATTTATCAGTTCAACGAATTTTTGGATTAAGACAGCATAGGTGTCACTTCATTATACTTTCTTCTCAGATTTCTAAGATTTTCAGTTCAGTAAGTTATTTGCTACTGAGCCAGAAAGTTGATGGCTAAGTCTCATATTTTTTACCTGATAACTCAAAATGGCATTTTCAGTGGCACTAAATATGATTCTGTGAATTTTCCGAGAGTCACTCATGGCTGACTGCTCTGTATCTTGATCAGCCTTTTTATTGCAGTAATTCAGAAACTTTTACAAGAAGTAAGGAACAAGTAAAGTGATTTAGAAATTTATTGTGGTTTGGAAAACTTTTCGAGAAGCTATATGCTTTTGCATGGTAACATTATATGCTACTGGTTCTGCATGTGCATATATTGTCATTATGGGCTTAGTAGTACTTACAACAATGAAATGAGTTGTTTAATTGAAATGTTCAAGTAGTGCATAGTTGAAAGACCATTCCTGACCATTCCTGGGAGCTTTCTTTTTATGTCAAGCATGCTGAATAGTTTCTTTAAGATTTCTTAAATGCATTGAAAAAGAAAAAAAATACATTAGTTTGACATTGTTGTAAACAATTGGTGACAATATGACAGTCGCTAGTAAAGGATAGTGAATCCCTAATTATTTATGATTATAACAAGATAATCCCATCGCGATGGGAATGAACAAAGGCAGACAGTATGAATTATGTACATGTGTATATATGTATATGTCTGTGTGGGTATATATATTTATACATTGAGATGTATAGGTATGTATATTTGCGTGTGTGGACGTGTATGTATATACATGTGGGTTGGGCCATTGTTTCGTCTGTTTCCTTGCGCTACCTCGCTAATGCGGGAGACAGCGACAGAGTCTAATGAATAAATAGATAGAATTGATACTTTTAATTTCCAATTCATTCACCCTCTTCCAAACTTTTTGAGACAGAAAGGAAATATGAGTTGAAGTTTATTAAGTGTAGCAAAAATCATGAGCATGAATGGATGGAAAGATTAAAGAAAGAAGGTCAATAATAAAAGAGAGTAGACAATAGGAAAAATCTAAGAGACTACAACATTGATAGCATAAGAGTTAGAGGTTGCTCCATAAGTGATCGCTGTAGAGGGTTAACTTGGAGGAAGTTATGATTTAGAGAACCGAAAGAGGCAGAAAAGCCATAGGAAGGTTACTTAGAAACCAAAGACATGCCATCATCTTTCATATTCTTTGGAGATGTCGAGGGCCACAACAAAAGATTCGCCAAAATTCCTGAGATAGGAGGACCAGAGGTGAGTCACACAAGAGAAAAGGCCACCTGTAACCTTGCACTGTGAAAACTATATTTGTGATCAGAACCTAATCATCATTCTCACTTAAGTGAGTTAACATTAGGAACAAACAAACAGCAGCCTAATTTGCACACATCCAGTCTCCAGATGTCCTGTACAGTTTATGGCCCCCAGATTCTACTATCAACAGCCAAACCCCGAAGACTATGCCATAGTTTAACTAATTATGATCATTTACTATAAGATGAATCTTTCCTAAAATGCACGAGTTAGCATGCTGCACCTAAGGTAACTGTCACCATTTTGTTTCATTCTAGTAGTAATGACTAATTGTACATGAATTTTTATTTTCTTGAATTTAGATCTGATATCCATCAAATATATTGTAACTGACAGGCAAGATTGTATCTAGCTTGTTGTTATATGCATTACATAACACTTAGCATATTTTTTTTCATAGCTTGTATTTGCATTTTTACATCTATATCTGTAAGATGTAAATGTTATGATCTCTGAATATGGACAAGAGTTCAAACATAACTTGTACCTTCTTCCATATCTTCTTTGCTATGAAGATGATCTCTCTTCTTCACCTTTATCATCTGTCCATCACTTCCCATTCCTCACTGATGTCATGTCTACTTTTGTTCCTCATGGATTCTTTACTTCTCTGTTCCTCACTTATGCTTAGCCTTCTTAGGTTCTTCATATGTAATTATATTCCTTGGAATCCCTACTGATGGCCAGCATCTATAGGCTCCAAAGTGATGTTTACCCTTCTCAGGTTCCTGCCTTATGCCTAACATCCTTGGGTTCGTTACTGGTGCCTGGCATCTTCATGTTCTTCTTACATGCTTAGTCTCAACATGCTCATGACTCATTCCAAGCTTCCACCTTCCCCAGATATTTTTTTCTTCTCACAGATGTTAAACATCATTAGGTGCCAAGCATTCCAAGCTCTTTACAGATAACCAGCCTCCTTAGATTCATCATTAATGGTTAACTTCTGGTTGCCCAATCCTCAGGACTCTCACTCATTCACAGTCCAAGTTTGTGACACTTGCTTTGCCTCCCAAGGTTTCTCTGATGTCTCTCCCAATCAGGACCCTGTAAAGCTTAGCCCATTGCCAGGTCCTTGTGTAGTAACTGACTTCAAGTCCTCTCAAATGTCTTAGCTCCACAGGTTGGGTTTTTCCTTGATGCTTGTTATCCTGAGGTTCCTCTCTGATACCAAGACTTTTCAGATTCTTTTGTGATGTCTATCCTCTTCAGGATCCTCTGTGATACTTAGACTCTCAGGTTCCTCTCTGATGCCTTGTTTCTTCAAGTTTCAGATTAACATCCAGTCCCAGTAGGTTTCTTTGATGCCTCACCTCTTCAGCTTCCCCTCTGATGCTTTACCTTTTCAGGTCCCTTTCTAATGCCTTGCCTCTTTAGCTTCCTCTCTGATGACAAGTCTCATCTTATTCCCATCTGATACCCAGCCTCCTGAGGTCCCTGTTTCTAATCAAGCTTCTCCAGTTTCTTGTTTGACACATGAGTTTCTTAGCTTCCTTTATGGGACTAATCCCCCTGATTATCCATCTGACACCTGGCCTCAATAAGGCTCTTCCTATAAGATGCAAAGCCTCTTCAGGTACCTCATGTATGTTTGGTTCATCAGGTTCCTCTCTGATGCTTGGTTTCCCAAGGGTCCCTTACTGGTGTCTATAACATCCTCAGCTTCCTGGCTGATAATATCTAGCTCTTTGGTTCTTCAGTGACCCCAAAAGTTTCCTTAGGATCCTGCTTGACATTTAGCCTCATGAAATTTCTCTGTGATGTCTAACCTCCTCAGGTTCATCTCTGACTAATGGCTTAATGTTCCAAGCCTCCTCAGGCTGGAGTGTTCAAGGTCCTGAGGTCCTTAGCTTCCTCAGGTTCCTCACTCATGCTAATCCTACTCGGACTCTTGAATGACACCATGATTCCTCACATTCCTCTTTGATGCCAAGCCTTGTTACATTTCTCTCTGATGCCTACCCTGAGAATTCTGTTTGGCACTTAGGCTCCTCAGGTTATTGTTTGACACCTAAACTTGTCAAATTTTTCTCTGATGTATAGCATCATCAGGTTCATATTTGATGTCTGGTTTCCCCCCCCCCCCAAAGATATGTAGCCACCTTAGTTTTCTATATGAAACTTTATCTCCTTAGGTTTCTCCCCAGTGTCACACCTCTTCCTTAGGTTCCTCAGATGCTTAGCATCTTCAGGATCGTAGGCAATTCAAGTTCCTCATTGTCAACTAACTTCCATATGTTTGTGCCTGATGACTAGCAACTGAACATCCTCAGGTTCAGGATAGACACTTTGGCTCCTCAGTCTCCTCATCCATCTCATAGTATCCTTTGTTATTCCCCAATACTTGGTCTCTTCCTCAGTAATGCTAGCTTCCTCTAGTTTCCTGTATGACACAGCCATCTGAGGTTCCTCTCTGACACCCTTCCTACTTATTCCTTCCTGATAGCTCCAGTTTCACACCTGGCCTACTCAGTTTTCTCTCTGACACCAAGGTTCTTCAAGTATGTAATTGTTGCCTGCCCATCGCAGGTCACTCATTCATGCCTTAGGTCCTTAGGATTTTGTTTGACGCTGCACCTTCCCAGGTTCCTTCTGAAGTTTCTCGCTGATATGTGGGCCTTCTTGGGTTCCTTTTTGATATCTTGCCTCCCCAAGTTTCTTCCCAGTGCTGTTTCTCTCCAGGTTCCTTCCCAGTGCCTTTCTTCCTCAGGTTCCTCCATACGTCCAAGTAGTTAGTTATCCTAAGTCCCAGATTGATACCTGATTTCCTCCAAGTTCCTCTCTGATGCCTAACCTCCTCAGGTTCCTGCTGTGGGTGTTCATCATCGCCACCATCGGCGCCACCTTCGGGATCCTCTACAAGTCCCCCCACACTAAACTCTTCACTGTCTGACGCCCCTGCGTTCACTCCACTCTTGCTTCTGCACCACAACAACCACCACCACCACCACCCCCACCACCACCACCACAGCCACGCTTGCACATCGTCACTAGGTACTTTGCATGTCACCATCACACTTTTCGTAGCCTGCATAGGGCTACCTGTAGCTTGGACGGGGCTGATCAGAGCCTGCTAGTAGGAACTACCCATAGCTTGGCAGGATCTGTATATAGCCTAGCTGGGGTTGTATCCTCACTGGGACTGCTTCTAGCTATGATATAGGTTCTCGTGAATTATCTGGGACTATTCAGGCTATCTTGGGCTATTCATAGCTTCACTTGCAACTGGAAACAACACTCATAAACTTGTACATATTTGAGTTTTAGGTGCTTCTCCTTTTGAAGAGTTCCAGTAGTATAGCATGTAGTTCCATGCATGAGCAACTGCATTTGTTCCAGTATATTCACTTAGGCCAGGAAATAAAGTACAGGTGTTCATGGAAGCAAACTGGAACTTGATATTGATGTTCATAACTTATGCAGGTGCATTTTCATAAAAAAAAGTTTGTCCTTAACCTGTGACATCTACAGGTTCAGCAAATAAGATGTGACCTGATTCTGTGTAGCTGGAATTATCAGCAGTTCATATATCTGTGAAATGACAGCTTTTGGCCTTGCCAAGAGGGCATAGCATTATGAGCTCATTGTAAATCTAAAGAAATCTAGAATCTATATTTAGATATTTGTCTTGGGTTGAGTTTCTATTGTCAGTTTTAACATAGTGAAAGTTACTAGATGTTTAAGTCGAATTCTATCCAGTTTTACCTATCATTCATTCAAGTTGTTCCTTTTGAGATGCTGAAACTCACAAAATCCTGCTTAGCTGACAATAGCAATTAGATTGGTGTAATAGTATTTAGATCTTTGATACATTATTGATAAAGACCTATATCTCAGCTCCTGATATGTCATTGTTTTAAAGGATATAGTATCTGCATTCTGTCATAGTTTACAGAGGTCTTGCTGTGATGATGTAGATATTTTTGCCCATAGATAATTTGCATGTGTATGTAGCATCTTCATGGTTTCTTTTCAGTTCGTGCTAGATTGTGTTATAGTTATCAGTTGTTTTAATCAAGTGCTAGTTATTTCATGTCTCAGAAAACACTGTACGATACATTATGGTTCATGTATTCTTGGTGTAGTTAGAAACACTCATAACTGGATGATTAATAATTGAAGAATGATTGTACTGCTAAATTTCACTCACCATTGTTTATTTTGTACATCCTGTCAAAATTTTCCATTTGCAAGATATGCCATTGTAAACTAAATTGAATTCTTCTCAACTCAAGGATTCCTCTCAAATGAATTTCATTTATAAATATCCCAAGCAGGAGAATGGTTACTAAACCAAACACCGTGTGATTGCAACATTAGGAGGACATTATCTGGCTGAACCTCCTGATGACAGAATTGTCTGAGCATGAAGATTCTTGTATTTAATCAACTTTTTTGGGGAGGAGACACTCACTACATCATTGATTTCCAGGTTTTTGTTATGGATCTTCATCATTGCCACCATCAGCACTACCTTTGGTATCATGTATATGTCGCCTCACACGAAGCTCTTTACAATGTAGAGAAGGTCTCCATGTGCCAGTACCACTTCACTGCTACAGAAACACTCAAAGATGCAACCTCATCATTCTCAAACCACCTCACCACCACCCAGACACTCCAGGATGTAACCTCACCATGCTAACACCACCTCACCACCGTGCGAGTACCTTCTCACTGCTACCCAGACACTCCAGGATGCAACCTCACCATACCAGTACCACTTCACTGGTACTGAGACACTCTAGGATGCAACCACTTCTACTAGTACCACCTTGCCACCATGCCAGTACCAACTCACTTCTACTCAGACCTTCCAGGATGCAACCTCACAAACGCTTAGCCATCTGATGGCACTCCAGAATCTTACTCCAGCATTTCTTCACCAGAAAGAGAAATCCTAAGACCAGAATAGTAACTCTTTTAAGATCTCCACTATGTGCAGAGCCTCCACAACATGACTCCAGGATCTGACTCTTTGACCTGCTCTAGAGTCTTAGGAACCTGAAGTTATTAACCCTTCCAACATGTATATAGACCTCAGGACTACTATGAATAAGCCTACCACCACTGAAAGAAAACTCTTTGTATGTGATACAAGCAATTGCTCACCCTGTTGTAGAAGGCCTTCTGTACTGCTCTTACTTCTAATTTCCTCAGGCAGTTGATCACCAGCTGGCAGAGTGTTTACTCATATGAGTGACAGACTGTTTAGAGAAACTATACATAGTTATTCCCCCAGGAATCTAAGTGCTAATGGTTTTCACCCTGGATGGATGGATATTGGTAAAACTTTTGGAAAAAAAGAAAATAAAGAATTTTGTAATAGAAAAGCAAAAAACAAATAGATTTTTGATGAATTTTGTGAATTTATTTTTGAGCATATCCAATTGTTTTCCTGTTTTATCAGGGGACAAGTTTGAAACCAAAGCAGAAGCAGATATACAGCAGAGCAAAACTAACTTTAAAACTTATGCATTTCTTGTGTGTCTGATTGAAACAAGGTAGGATAGAATATTACTTAGAATGAAAAACCATTTTAAACAGCATTAAGAAAAATAATTCTAGATGAAGAATTTGTATGTGATAGGGTGCTAACAAGTTTACTTCTGTATTTGAAGATATTTATGTAAACCAAAGGAACATAGGGGTTTTCCTAATAGAAGTATTATGTATCCCCCTTTAAGATACATGACAAAGAATGGTATTTATTTTGACTTTGATATTACAATAAGATTGGCATCTGTTGTGACCTTAACTTGAAAAGATTGATATTTGTTCTATCTTTAATACGGCAATGAATGATATTTTTGACCTAAATTTGAAAAAGAGTGATATTTGTTGTGAATTTGATATGACAAAAAAATAGTACCTGTATTGATCTTGATATGACAAAGAATAGTATTTTATTGTAATCTTGCTGTGAAACAGAATGTTATTTTGTAGTGACCTTGATATGAAAATTACTTTTATTTGTTTCATTTATATAACAAAGAGTGGTATTTGTTATGACCTTAATATGACAAAGAATGGTATTTCTTTTAAGTTTAATATGATAAAGAATTGTATTAGTTGTGACTTTGACATGACAAAGCATGG